>JAESVK010000710.1:282821-309514 GCA_017140935.1 Hamamelis virginiana | reverse complement strand
CTGAGGGATACCTTACTTTTTAAAAATAAGCTAATGTTCCATGACTGTCAGATGTCGGGCATGGGATGAGATCTAGCGGTCATGGGACATTAGCTGATTTTAATAAAGTAAGGTATCCCTCATAGAATCATTACTCTACATATATATATATACACACACACACACAAACACACACACACACACTTTAGCTTTACTTTTTAGCTGCAGATTTAGAACTCTATTGAATTTGGGTTATGGGTATTTTTGAAATTTCTCTACTTTTGCCCTATGCCATTCCCTGCTAACCAAACAAGGTAATTGGTAATCCTTTGGTAATCTGTAATCCTATTATCAATTCCCAGCTTACTTAACATAGGCATTGGTTTTAAAAAGACTCATTCCCATTCCCTCGGGAAAGGGGTTTTCCAAGAATGAGATTCCATTCCTGTGAACCAAGCGCAGCATTAGGGCCCGTTTGGTTCATGAAAATGTTTTGTGTTTTTATTTTCTGCGAAAATTTTCTAGACATGATTTTAATTTTCAGTTTTCAAAATTTAGAAAATGTGTTTTGTACTCCCTTAATTTTTGTTTTCATTCTTCTTTTTTCATTTAAGCATTTTATCAAGCAGTTAGATGGATTGCTCTTAGACTACACTGAAATTATTTGAATGCAAAAACAATCAAAGATGCCAGAGAAAAAAGTTACATTTTATTCACTATTTTATCAAGCAGAGGGTGAATGGATCTCTATTTTGAACGTTTCCATTTATTGCATGGTTTGGCCCCCATATAGAGATGTAGGACCTGCTGCTACTGCCACTGGCCTGTAATGATTCATCCTTCCATCCATGGATACAACTCCTTGTAGGGGTGCCATATATCCCATTGAAGGAAGCCTGCATGGCCAAATGGATATCTACTTGTCCTTCAAAGGTACCCCTTTTCAGGCAAGCTTTGCCAAAAGGTGTAGCACCCATCAACCTAAAAGTTTCAAACCACACAATTCAAATGCTGGATAGTTTCTCAGCAGGCACTATAGTTAAGAAGGGGCTGTATACATATATATAAATGATGTAAATGGATAGGGGAATGAAAAGGGAAGGAGACCTGGTTCATCAACTCCATCATGACAGTCATGTCACAAAAATCATCGTTGAGTTTAGCTTTGTTGAATTTCTTGGATCCGTCTTGGCAACAATACAAATCAGGGAACAAATATCCAACATAGTAGACGGCCCTTAGACTTTTATCCTCTGATGATTTCCAGACGATGAAACTTCATTTACAAGCAAGAAGTGGAGATCAGACAAAAATATCTGATCAAAGATGAGGGTTTCGACTGACGCAGGATTGAGCGATGTTGAGGAAGTGAGTTCGTCTTATGTCTGACGAAAATGTCCTGTCAATTTTTAAATGAGTTCTTCGTATTTTCATTTGAAAACAATATGGCATTTTCAAATTCATTTTTTTTTTTTTTTTTTTTTTTTTTTAAAAATTTTTTTTTTTTTTGGCCAAAAAAAATTTTTTTCTCTTTTCTTTTTTTTTTTTTTTTTTTTTTTTTTTTCACAGAAAATGAAAATAGTGAAAAATTTCACCAACTAAACAGGCCCTTAGCTACCAAGGCCTTGTTCTTAATTACCAGGTACCCAATACTTGGCCACCTTCCTGTTTTGGTCTATGCACCAAAGTTCCACTAGACATGGTGATCTCTTCTTCCCCCAAACTTGACCAAGGAAAATCTCTTTGGCACTTTTCAAGAACATTTGCAATCTTGGTAGGAATCTTAAACAAATACGGGTAATAGGTAGGAATATTTTCTAAAGTTGTCTTACTAATGTAATCCTACAACTTAAGGAAGTGTCACTCCTTTTCCAAGTTGCTTTTCTTGCTTTTCAAAAGTATTTTCAAAAAGCTTAATGTAACAGTGCCTAATTGTTGTTTCAAAGCTATCTACCTGTTTGCTTAACGGCTCATGATACACCATTATGCTTGTCAATGAGGTAAATGTTACCTTAGGTCCTGTATGTGAGCACAAGTCTTCCTGAACCTTTTTTTCGCATTATTAAATATGAAATGGTACCATTCCTGTGAGGTGGGAAACCTTGATTGATACATATATATCAGGAAGAGAGAGAGAGAGAGAGAGAGAGAGAGAGAGAGAGAGAGAGAGTTGTTACAGGTAAATTAGAAGCATTAAATGCTTCTGAAAAGCAATTGCAGACAATCTCGTTCAAATAAGGATTAATCTCGTTTGAACTGACTAGCCGTTACTATGTTAAATTTGCAAAAAGCAGCATCTTGTTCGAATGAGGTGATATCTCGTTTGAATTAAGGGGGTCCACTAGTTCGAATGGCTTGTACAAATGAGCTCGGTTTTGGTTCGAATGGGCTACTACACAGAAACAAGAGATGCTCTCTTTTAAGAGCTTCACAAGAGTAAGGGCCTCCCAAACAATATGCAATAGTAATTTAGGCAACCTAGGAGATATGAAGGCACCTAGAAGGCATTGAACTAAAATGTAGGAGTGCCCTAAGGTCTTTCTAGGTTCAAGAGTTTTCAAAAATTATACCAATTAGAGCTTTACTTAATTTCTCCTAACCCAAATAAATTTGATCTATGGTCTTCAACACTTGGTAGCTTTAAGTCTTATAATCTTGTTTGCCATCCTCTTGCTTTTCACTTGGATAAGAGCTTGGTCCTTTGCATTTGATTTAACCATAGCTTTCTTTGCATAGCTTATGTACCTAGCTTATGTACACATGCTAGGATAGACTTATTAGAGTACAGGGTCTCGTTTGTTATCATCAAAACCTTACAAGAGTGATTGTCACCATAAGACTAACAACTATAATCTAATCCTTTATTTCAAATCCAGATATTTTCAGGAGGTTAAACTGTATTCTAAGATTCTCCTGAAGTATTGGTTACTTCTAATTCTTCTTCTAAACCATTTTTCTAACCCTTCTTCACCAATCAGATGTTTTCAGGAAGTTAATCAATATTCTAAGATGTTAAGCTGTACTACTTAAGATTGCAATCAGAATATCTGATGTAGTATCTATAACTATATGTAACATTTCATAACTTTTTAATTACTTTTTGTAAGTTGACATCTAGTGGGATTAGTGCGCACTTGTGTAGGATAGTCTCTGATGACTGGATCTGTGGGAATCACTGGAACAGCTAGGGCAAGGCTTGCCTAGTCATCGTTTTGCCTGGGTTTGGAAAATTGCTCAATTAAACAAGCCTCTGGCTATTCCCCTTTAACAAAATCAGGAGTCCTAAACCATTTTGTTTTTCAAAATATGAAAGAATGTTGCTATATGTCCCACCATTGTAGTTCCAACTCATATCCCAACTCATGTGGCTGGCTAACGTGGATTGCCAATTCAACCCATTGATAAAAAATGTGAGAAAAAATGAGCAGATTTTCTTTTTTTCATGTTGCATGCGAGGGTTGTTAAAATCTGCTATATTTTTTTTTTCCAGGTTTTATTTTAAGTGGGTTGACGTGGCAGTCCACATCAACTGTCAAGTTGGAGGCAAACTGGCCACATCAACAATCATTTTTCACTTGTTTTAAGCGATATGCTTAAAATAGTCATTGCATGTTCTCGTCATCAGTCTTTTCGTTAACATACACCGTCTATTTTGGAAATACACATTACTCAAAATATGGATCATGCCGTGTGTTTGTGTTGTAAATTGGTCTGAATTGTGAAGATGTGTTGTTCTGTTTTCATTAATCATTTTAAGGGCCTGTCATGTGCACTTGAGTGCTGTGATCTATTTAGCGATGATGAACCAACCCTTGTAGGTACCTTTTAGGCAATTGTTCTAGTGTTGATTGAAGTATAGGTTACTGTCTTGT
Source organism: Hamamelis virginiana (assembly GCA_017140935.1). Taxonomy (NCBI): domain Eukaryota; kingdom Viridiplantae; phylum Streptophyta; class Magnoliopsida; order Saxifragales; family Hamamelidaceae; genus Hamamelis; species Hamamelis virginiana. The sequence continues at coordinate 305,663 of JAESVK010000710.1, read as the reverse complement.
TGAATTTAGAAATTTTTATGGATATTTTTTGTGTGCTTGAGTGCTGTGATCTGGGTATTGAAATTAATCCAACCCTTTGTGATCATTGGCTTTATAAAATTGGTTTGTAGGTAGCATATTTGGCCGCAGATGCACGCATGAACTCTTTGAAAAAGTTTAAGGCACACATGAACTCTTTCAAAAAGTTTAACTGTTGAAAACGTGACAAGTAATATTTCTTAAATTGTATTTTAGATTCTCATATGAAGAAGTGTTCTGGTCCCTTTTTCTCTGGTCCTTATTTAATTTTTTTTTTCTTTCCTGTGTTTTCTGTTCTTTTCTGGTTGGACTAGTGAAGTTAGTTTCATTGTATTTTGTTTTCCTTTAAGCAGTATTGGATACAAATTGTGTATTATCCTTTTTATGTTAATTCTCATTTCAAGTCATGCACATATATTTCAAGTATCTGATAAGTAATCCGAGGACTCATGCCATTGATGATGCAGCTGTATGGATAAATTTTATGATTTCTTGATCCATTTTCCGTAGACTTTTCAATTGGTTTTGGTGAAATTAGGAGTTTAGGTGTTAACTAATTGGTTTTTTTTTTTTTTTTTTCAAATGGATGCCATGATAGATCATAAAAAATGAGGATCTCGAAGAGCTGAGAGAACTGGGTTCTGGAACATTTGGGACTGTCTACCATGGTAAATGGAGAGGGACAGATGTTGCTATCAAACGAATAAAGAAAAGCTGTTTCACGGGTCGTTCATCAGAGCAAGAGAGATTGGTGAGCTTTCTTTATATTTTATTGATCTATTTATGTATTCCTCTTCCTGAAATTGGTGGATAAAGCAGATTAGGGCCTGCAAAGGTCTTAGTTTTGATAACCAAACCTCAGGCAGTTACATGACATTGCATTTCTGTTACAAGATGAATAACAGGCAATCTAGAAGGTGAGGAAGGATGAATGTTACCAATCCTAGATAGTTAGGATGAATAACTTGCCAAGTTGATCAGAAAATGTTGTTTGCTCCTTAAGGAAGATTGGTGTATTTTGGGATTTTCTAATTCCATGCTAGATAACTAATTGCAATACTTCTCAGACTGTGGAGTTCTGGCGTGAAGCTGATATTCTTTCAAAGCTTCACCATCCTAATGTGGTGGCATTTTATGGCGTGGTGCAAGATGGACCAGGAGGAACACTAGCCACTGTGACAGAGTACATGGTGAATGGTTCTCTTAGGCATGTTTTACTTAGCAAGGACAGGTATTGTCTTTATTCATAATTTTGTATCTACGATGCCAAAGTTGTACTTAAGAGCTCTTCTCATTTAAATTCTTATTTTTCTTATTTGATTTGTAAATATCCAGACATCTTGATCGTCGCAAGCGGCTCATTATCGCAATGGATGCAGCATTTGGAATGGAATATTTGCATTCGAAAAATATTGTGCATTTTGATTTGAAATGTGACAACTTGCTTGTGAACTTAAAAGATCCTTTACGACCCATTTGCAAGGTTTCTGTTATTGTTTTGCTGTTCTTAGCAGGAATTGTGTTCCCATAACCGTTTAGTAATTATGATGAATTATGTTCACATGATAGGATCATAGTGTCCTTCGTCATATTTAGTGATAAGATTTTTAATGCCAAATCGAACGAATGTTTAAGAACTAGTGCTATTATTTGTGCAGGTTGGTGATTTTGGCTTGTCAAAAATTAAAAGAAATACCTTGGTCACTGGTGGTGTGAGGGGAACCCTTCCATGGATGGCTCCTGAGCTATTGAATGGTAGTAGTAGTAAGGTTTCTGAAAAGGTAAGGTAGTAGAAGTGTTATTTTACTTGCCAAGGCAAAATTAACTGTAGTACTTGCATACACCATATAAAATGCTCACCTATGCTATGCCATATTGCCACCTACAAGTTTCTAGAATTTATATTTTAAGTATTTCTACTATGTGTGTGTGTGTGTATATATGTAATTATATATATTTTTCTATCGATTAAGTTCTTGCTCAAACTGTTTGTTTTATGTTGATGAAGCTTCAATGTATACATGTTTTATTGAAGATGGCTTTAAACAGTACAAGTTTTCATTCATCATATTTCCTTGTCCAAATTTTCAACACTTTGTCTATGAAAGTTTGTTACCCACTTGCTTTTTGCTAAATGACAGGTTGATGTGTTCTCCTTTGGTATTGTGCTATGGGAGATTCTCACTGGTGAGGAGCCTTATGCCAATATGCATTATGGAGCAATCATAGGTGTGCTTATAATCTCTCTCTCTCTCTCTCACTTCATAGGAATCGACTTTTTTAAGTTAGTGATAGATGTGAATGGGATTGAGACCTTCTAGGATGGATGCTTTGGCCCCTTTGATGGTCGATATTTTGATATTTACTTTTTATCTTTTTGGGTACTACGAAATTTAGTCGAATCTAAGGATATCAATTGGTCAGGAAACAACTGATTCATCTCTGCTTGTAATTTTTATTGTAGGTCTAGGTATCAAACTTGCGCTAATGTATTAGGAGGTTCTGGCTTTTTTCTCTCACGAATTTTATAGAGGAAACACTTTTTTATTCAACTAAGCATTTTTAAATATTAGAAGGTTTATTTTTATTTTTTTTTGTTTTTCGTTAAATTGTTGTTTTTGTTTTTGTTGTTTATTTGTTTGTTTATTTTTTTTATGAAAGGTAACTTTATTATTCAGAAAAGATGGGCTAAAAACCACGTATACATGAAGTAGACAAAGGGGACACCTTTACAAGGCACAAGAATCCAAAAAAGCCAAAAAAGAGGGTGTTCTTCCTACCCAAACTGGAGATACCCACATGAAGAGCATACTAAAAAACTCTTTTGTAATTTTAATACAACTCAATCTATTTTTGTTTATTTTTAAATCCTCTTATTCCTCTTCTTCCACAAGCACCAAAGGACACGTAATGAAGTAGCTCTCCAAACGATCTTATGGTTCTTATTCATGATATTAAACCAACCCTGAAAGCATTCATTAACTATCCTTGGCATCACCAAGTAGACCTTAGTGCTGCAAAATGGATCCCCAAAGTTCAACAGCCACATGGCAATGGAGAAAAAGATAATCCACCAACTCTCTAATGTTTAACCACCTATTAGAAGTTGCCCAACCCTTGCAAATGAGATGGTTAATGATAAACCTCTTATATCTTGTAGCAATCCATCCAAAAAAAGGTTACTTTAGATGGTACACAAGAACTCCAAATCATTTTCCCCGAAAAACCCTCTCAAAGGGCCTCTCAACAAAGAATAGCATTCTTTCACCGAAAAACATCTTGTAGAAGATCTCCTTCACCACATATTGTTTTCTCTATCCTTAACAATCTCCACCATGTATAGTTTTTCAAGGAATAACTCAACCACCTCTAACTCCCAATCCTGAGAATTTCTATCAAAACTAGGATTTCCACATCAAACCCTACTAAGACCAAACAATATAATTGGACACCAGGGCTTCTTTGTCACTAGCAATTGCAAGAAGGTTTGGGAAATTCTTCCCTTAAAGTTATATGGCTGCACAAAATATCTTTCCTGAACTTACCTTTTTTATCATCCCCAACCCTAAAACTGACTCCTTTGCAAAAAAAACTGTACCCACTCCCAATAACCTTTGAAAGGTCCACTATGTGAGAATCCTTAACTTCCTTTGAAGTTCATTTCCCATTTTGAAGACCATATTTACAACACAACCACTTTTCTTCGGAGGGCATCCCTTTCTAGAGCAAACTTCTATAACTATCTATTCAAAAGGGCTTCATTAAACATAGAGATAGATTTGATACCCACATCCCCTTCATTATTGGAAGACACAATGAATCCCAATCAGCAAGATGGTACTTAAATCCCTCACCAAAGCCTAATCATAGGAAATCCTTTTGAAGCTTCTTCAATCTTCTAGCAACCGAGGACAGAATCGTAAAAAGAGATATAAAATATGTTGGGATGCTAGCAAGAGTACTTTTGATTGAAGTGAGCTTACCCCCTTTGGATAAATACAACCTCTATGAATCGGCAAGTCTTCTCCACTTTCTCACACTCTATCCCAAATCATCTTTGCTTTGAAGGAGGAACCTAAAGGTAAACCAAGGTGTAGAGGGAAGGAAGGCTTACCGTTTTGCAACTAAGATTAGCTGCCAAAAGGAGGGCGTTCTCAATACTAGAATCAATGCACTTTTGTTGAAGTTAATCTTGGAACCTACCACTGCGTTAAAACATAAGAGCACACAACCCAAATTCCTAAGTTGTGTAACCTCGACATCACAAAAAATGATAGCATCGTTTGCGTAAAGGTGGCGGTAGATAGGCCCATTACTTGATTTACCTCTCACCTGGAAGCCCCTAATCAAATTACCTTCCACTAAGGCGCCCATTAACCTTGAAAAAGTTTCCATCACCAAAATAAAAAGAAAGGGAGAAAGGGAGTCACCTCGTCTCAAATCTCTTGAACTCCTAAAGAAACTAAAGGGGCTATCATTAACTGAAATGGAAAGGATGTAGTAGAAATACACACGCGAATCCAACTACACCATCAATCCCCAAACCCCATCCTACGAAGAATATACAAGATAAAACTTCAACTAAATATGGTTAAAGGCTATTTTCCATGTCTAACTTGTATAGCCACCTGAGATCTTACAACAAATCCTCAAAGTCCACACACTCATTGGCAATCAAACGAGCATTTAAGATTTGTCTACATCGCACACAAACATTTTAATTGCAGGAGATAACTTTCCTCATCACTTCTTTTAACTTGTTTGCTAACACTTTTACATCAATTTTGTAAGCCCCCTAACCCTTTGCCTCTACCCGCCCAACTAAGCTAGAAGTCTGAAATTTTGTTATTGTAATGTACTTGAAGGTTTAGGGATCAAAGAAATGAAGGTGGTGTTTAAACTTTTCTCAAAGAAACATTGATTATGGAACTCTTGGAAGATTTATCACATCCTTTTTCACAAGCTCCTAACAATTTTGGAAGAAGGCCATGTAAAAGCCATAAGGACTTGGTACTTTATCCCCATTCAAGTCTTGACTTAGTACTGTATCCCCATTCAAGTCTTTTAATGCCTCAAAAACTTCCTCTACCTTAAAAGGTCTCTCTAGCCATGAAGACTGATTTCCTATTGATTATTGAAAAGAACTTCAGGCCATTCAACAAAGACCTTCTAGCCCCCTTAAAGCTACATTTGAAGTATTCTACAAAATTATTTTTGATATATCTCTCTCTTCTTCCACCAACACTCCATTATAGTTCACCTTCTCAATGAAGTTATGCCTCCCATGAGAACTAGCCACCCTATGGAAAAAACTGTATCTCCTCTGTAAATGATGATGACTCAAAAGTGGGGTGGTCTCTAACAAAGAATTGACCTCGTCAATTGATCGGTCAATATCAAAAATTTCAAACCCAAAGTGAGCAAGACATGCCTCTAAAGGATCCTGAGCCATAGTGTAAGGCAATGCCTCCTCAACCACCTCTTTGTTAGCATGAACAAATAAAAATGCATCATCCTTATGAGGGTGCTCCACAAGAAGAAGTTCTGTGGCCTTGATCTCCTTTAGAATACACTCCTTTCTCTTCTCTACCTTACCAAAAACCTCTTTATTACAACTTGTAAGCTTCATCTTCAGAGCCTTCATTTTCATAGCAACTTCAAAATTAGGGGTCCTCCCAAAGACCAAAGAATTTCACCACTCCTTAACCAAATCCTCAAAGCCTTTTGAATATAGCCATATGTTCTCAAAGTGAAAAGGACCCATATAGAGAAAGTGATGTGAAACGTAGGGAGAGAAAAAAAGAGGGAAGAGAATAGAAGCGAAGAAGAGAAGAGAAGAATCTCATGGGAAAGAATTTCTAATATTATTATTAATCATTAAGTCTACCCTACAAGGAGGTTTAAGGCTTTTATATAGGTTTCAACCAAAACCTAAAAATAATTATAGAAACAAATATAAGAAGGAAATAAAAATAAAAAGAAAATAAATAAAATTAATTAAAACTACTAGCTAAACCTTCTGGCCCATCTAACATAAGTCTTGAATGTGCATGGCTCGTGAACTGTATCATGTGAGTTGTCTTGATTCCCATCAGAAAGTCATTCACTTGCAATCAAGAAGAATTGGAGAATGATCAGACACCATTCTTTGAAGCAACTATTGGATCACATTCGGGTATTGGACTTCCAAACCATTGAAAAGAGAGAGTAATCTAATCTAGAAATTAATGAATCAACCTAGTTGTAATCTAATATAGACATTAATGGATCAACCTAGTTGTCTGACCAAGCAAAGGTTTCTCCCACCAATGGAATATCAAGGAAATTGTGATGGTTGATGAAGTTTGCAAACGCCATTATGATCAAGGCGAAATTCTCTCGCAATCTCTTCTTTCCTTGGGACAGCGCACCACATTGAAGTAATCTCCTAGACACCATAGAACCTCCCATTTCCCCTTTATTTCCTCTAGCTCCTCCCAAAAGTGTTGACAATCAACTTCTTCATGTGTACCATAGACCCCAAAAAAGATCATGCTGAAACCATCCCCAATGTTACTAAAAAGACAACTCATTGAATAGGTCCCAACAAAACAGTCCAATCTATTAACAGTTTGTTATCCCATAAAATCAAAATGCCGCCCGTCGTTCATCTCGCTCCAAACTCCTCCCACTCCACAAATGGAAGTCCTAAATACTTCTCACTAACTCCTTGTCAATCTTCTCCATCTTCATTTTAGAAGTTAATGACTAAACTAACATAATAAGGGTAGGATTCCAAATCTCTGGCTTGCAATCTCAATCTTTTCTTCTCTTCATACTAATTTTTAATTATGTATTGAACAAATACATAAGCAATAGTCAAGTTGGTAGGAAAGCAACTAATCGTTGTGGTAGGTCTTGTAAAGCCTCCTGGCCTTTGTATTAGTAATTGAAATCTTGTGTTTGTCTCAAACAGGGGACGAGCATAGGCTTTGCAAAGTTGTTCTACTTCCATGATTCAAAGTCTCGGTCACGAACATCATCAAGTTTTCATCACGGTCATCTTGATTATGTCCATCTTGTCATGTCTCGGACGAGACACAACTTTAGGCATGAAATAATGTTAAAAAAATCATAGAATAAACAAATTGGGCTGTTACGTTGGAACTAGGAAATAAGCAATACAAATAATTTAATGCACATAATATGGTCAATGGTAAAAAAAACACCAAAATAGGTGCTAGTGCGTAACACTACCATCAAAATACGGATATTATCATGCTAATGACATATTATGGTCATATGTTGTTTTATCCATGGTAACCTCTAATTCTCTTCCTTGGTATTATCCTGATCCCATATTATTTGATTTCAAGTCTCTGTTGCAAAGGCAATGGAATCTCCTTCTAAAATAAAAAATTGCTTATGTCATCATTTTGGCCGAGATGACTAAGATCTTAACCATCTCCTCATTTTAGACGAGATCTCATCTTTTGTCATCATTTTGGTCATCTGTCAAGATGATTGACACTTCAATCGTCTCGTATAATCTCGGTTATCTCATCTCATGTTGGCTGAGATCTTGGTTATCTCAGCCGAGATGCTTTAATTTGTATATAATATTGTATATTTGTATCACAAGAAATATTGTCTCGGAGGTGTTTGAGACTGAGAGATCAGACAATACTTTGAACGATGCCTACTTAACCAAAACAAGCTTGACAACCCCCCTACCCCAAATCCCAATCCTTGCCTTTGCTTCCCAGTCCAGTCAGGATGCTGGTTTGCCCTTTACTAGTAGAGGTCTACCTGAACTAGTGCTTTTACTTGACCAATCTGAATATTTTAACCCTTTTTAGTGTATTTAATGTTATTCAAGAATTTTACACGCTGCTTTTTGTATGGATAATGAGCCTCTCAACTGCTACATGGTCCCACAAACTGTTGGCACACTCCTTGTGTACTCCTGGCAGCGGGAGGCCAGAAATAGCCAGAAAAAAGATTTATTTGAGTATAATATATTGATGACCTCTGTTCTTACATGCAGGAGGCATTGTGAATAACACATTGAGGCCACCTGTGCCAGGCTTCTGCGACTCTGAATGGAGAAAGCTGATGGAGCAGTGTTGGGCCCCTGATCCTGTGGCCCGCCCTTCATTCACAGAAATTGCCAGACGCTTGCGTGCGATGTCTGCTGCATGTAAACCACAGGGTCAGGTACCCAAGTAGCATCTGATGATACCCTTTTTTTTTTTGCCTTTTTCTTTTTCACTCTGATGAGTTATGACGTAAGAGTTGTTATTTTTCCATATCTCTTAGAGGTACTGTGTATTATATGGTTGGGAGAATAGCCTCCCATTGTGAGTGAGATAATAGGTTTGGTTTCAAAATCAGCATTGGACAGCATGATTGAGTTCTGTGCTAATCCCAAAGAAATCATTATTATATGTAAAGTTATTACTTATAGTAAATACAAACTTGCTTCTGGTTTCTTCTTGTAATGGTGGAATTCTTCTTGTTAGTGGATGACATATTATTCTTTTTATTTATTTATTATTTTTTATTGGCCTGCTAAGCATTGACCTATTGTTCATATAGTGAGCTCAGTTACCCTCTGTTTGTCATATATGAAGAGGAAAAAAGGTTGCTTCAGCTTTGTTGAAAGATGGTCACGAAAGACAATGTTATGGTTAAAGCAGACAGGCATATATATATATATGTGAACAGTCTATGAAATACTAGGGCAGTATTTACCGTTAGATGCTGTAACAATTATTTAACAGTCTATATTTTGAAAACTGACTGTTGGATCACTGTGATTTTTGGTAGACATGGCATACATAAGAAGATTATTTAATCCAATGGTCAGTTTTTAAAAATACCTATCCCAGTGAAAGTGGGCTGACGATAAGATTGGTAAGGACGTCCTTACAAGATCGGAACTATATATATAATTATGATCAGGTAAGGATCTTCTTACTTATCTTAGCATTAGCTCACCCCTTTTGGGAGCCATAGGATTGGTGTTTTGAAAAACCGACCATTGGATTAGGCAATCTTCATGTGAATGTCATGTTTGCCAAAAATCATAGTGATCTGACAATTGGTTTTCAAAATACAGTGCATGAAACACCGTGATAGTATTGGATACTGTCACGGTGTTTAAATGTCTATTTTAAAAATCGACTGTTGGGTCATTGTGATTTTTGGCGGACATGACATAAATATAAAGATTATTTAATCCAATTGTTGCTTTTTCAAAATAAGGTAATATGGATGTGGACTTTTTATATAAATTAGGTCATCTAGATTACGCAGAACTATTGAGCTTTATTTTGGCCGTTTCCTTTGCTTGGGAGAAACGATGGCTTAATTTGTGGATTGAAAGTGATTCTCTAGTTCTTGTTAATGGTATTATTCATAAAAACCTACAGCCTCCTTGGACTTTACTAGCTAAGTGGAATAATTGTCTTCTCCTTTTGGCAAAGATGAATGTTGTGGTCTCTCATATTTATAGAGAAGGAAATACTGTGGCAGATAAAGTTGCTAATAAAGCTATTTTTCTTCCTTCTCTTTCATGGTGGAATTCTGACCCTGGTTTCTTTTCTACTGAATTGGAGAGGGATATGTCAGGTTTACCTACCTAATTATAGGTTCATAGTTTAATTCTATTTTATTTATTTATTTATTTATTTTGTGAGCTGGATTGTGGCATGTTTTAAGCCACCAAGACCAGATTTTTCTCTTCTTTATTTTACTTTAGTCTTTTCTTTTGTACTCTTTATTTTTTCTTCCTTTCTAATAATATTTTGGGGTCTATGGCACATGATTTTGGAGGTGCTAGTGTGCCAACCTAGTTGGGATGCTAGTTATCCTCTATGATGCCTATCACCCTTCTTCTTGGATTAAAAAAAAAGAAAAAAAAGAAAAGATTAGCGTGATTCCATTTGGAAGGTAGGACCTGGACTAGGGATCCCTAGTTCTTGAGTCGTGGTCCTTTACTATCTACGCTACCCTATTAAGTTCTCTTTTAATTTGTGAGTGAAGTGGTTGAGAGTGTTATCTATATATATATATATATATATATATATATATATATTATCTCCAGGCATGCTGCTTTAACAATTGCACCTGGTTTATATTGTAAACCTTTCACACCTTCAATACCATTGGCATTTGTTGGAGCAGGTTTTGCAAAAAAATTCAGTTAAAAAGAGTGAAGGCTGATTTCAAAGTGATGGTGCTGAGTTTGGGAATTTGGTTCTGACTGAGCAATTTCTTCTCTCTTGTGGTATTCATCAAGGTGATCTGATCCATCTGGTTTTATTTCATGTGCCAATGTCTTGTCAACCAATTTGCATTAAAGTTGATGAACGTTGTGGCTCTCCATCGATGATGCTCTTTCATACACAATCATTTTAAGCTTGGCCTTTTTTCCCTCCCTAAATATAATATTTGGTTTCCACAGGATCACAGCATTCTTAGCTACATCCTCAACTTATTGCCTGATATACATACATTTTTGTATATTCACAGTCGTCTTTCGCATAACAGTCATATACCGCCTTAGCATCCCCTTCCACAAGAACATTACTAAACCCCAAATCAAAAGCAGTTTGCAAACCTTCTAGTAGCGCATACGCCTCTACCATCAAAGCATTAGGCACACTCAACATGCGGATTGCAAATCCAGCCAGACATATACCTGAATCATCTCTAATTACCATCCCAATTCCACCCATCCCCGAGGTACTCAACCAAGCACCATCAATGTTGATTTTAATCATAGGAGATGATGGTGGTTGCCAACGTTGCACAGTGTTGTCCTCATCATTTTAAGCCATCACAGTCCTCCCCCTATCATTATTATCTCTGCCCTATCATTATTATCTCTGCCGACTACAACCCCACAAGCTTGCTTATATTCATTAGCATCACCAAAAAGCTTTGACGCTTACCTTAAATGGAGACCATTTTTGTCTAGAAAAAATTGCAGGATTCCTAGCTTTCCAGATTTGCCATAGAATAAAAGATGCTACAATAAAACATCGAGCTTCTTCATCAGTATCTTTCCATCTCTCATGTAGTTGATGCAATACTCAAAAATAGATGCCCCTATAAACTACTGCACATCAATTCTCAAAGGGCTACAAAGCCAAACCAACCGAGCAAATGGACAACCAAGAAACCTGTGAATAATGGACTCCACCTGACAAACCATCAATATTTTGTAGGTCTCTCTTGACAAGTAACTCACCAACCGGAAAAGAACCATGTGCACATTTCCACACAAAACTTTTGAGTTTACTCGGCACAATGAGCTTCCAAATGCCTTTCCATTGCTGGCGGTTCTCAATTGCACAACTACCTTCCCCCCTCTCCACACCAACATGTTCACCATTGAACCCCTTTTGGTGCACAGCCACCTAATAGCCCGATTTTACTGTGTAAACCACCCGTTTAGTGTATCGCCATACAAGTTTATCCTCATTACTCCTCCACGATAATGACAATGACATTATTGCTGCCACATCAGAATTGAAAAACAGAGTTCTCAGCTTCCCTTCATCCCAGCAATACCGATCAACATCAATGAGTTCACTAACCTTCAATTCTGGATCAACAGCTGACTCCCGACTCTGTAGGCCACCATTAAGATGTTTAGGGAGTTGAATTGCTCAAATGGGTCCGATATATCTCCATTGTTTACAATTACAATCAATTTGCACATGGAGTCACAATCTCCGCCGAGACAAATATGTTGCTTTTGGTTTTCGTCCAAGTTGAAAAACAGAAAGCAGAGCAAGAGTAGTAATAAGAATTTTGGATTAAGTATTGATGAGCACAATTGGGGGAAGAGCGATGAGATGCTGTCAGATATGAGCATCTTTTCGGTCAAAGAACAAGAGCGGAGGCTGAAGAAGGCGAGGAAAGAGGAGGAGAGGGTTAGTAAGGAGGCAGAAAGGGTGGTCCAATGGGTGAAGCAAGAATCTGCAAGAATGAATGTTTCTCAATTCAAGAGTTTGCTCAATGATGATGATGAACCCATCAAAATCAATCATGTACATGTCGTTATATCAAGTATTTCTATATCTGGAATTCTGCATATTCGTACAATATTGTAAAGAGAATGAAATTTCAATTCTGTTTTATATTTTCCACTTGTCGGTATGGGATATGGTCATGAATTTTCAATTTGACCTTAAATAAAAATGTGTGCTGGCTGTAGTACAATCTCTTTGAGAAACTCTACTTTGACCAAGCTTTTTATCGGTTCTTGCTTCATGGTCATCACAAGTATGAAAATCAAAATCCCAAAGGAATTATCATCTATTAGGTCCTGATTATGCAGATGTTGTTGCCCTTTCTTAAAATCTTGGTTCTTTCACTAGTCTTAAATTATACTTGGATTGACTAATATACTTGGGATTGGCTTGTTTCGGAATTGCTATGCCCATCTTTTCACTCAACAAGAAGAAATTTTCAAAGACGCATTGGCATGTATTCCTACTTTGAAAGGAGATTTCTGGAGTTCAAGCGCATGGATATGTATCGATATCCATTTATTAATAAATTAAGGAAGGTTTAGTGTAGGGTAGGCAAACACAAAAAATTAAAAATAAATAAATGAGAAGGAAATTTACAATGTTGGGTATAAACGAAAACTGATAGTTTTTTTGCCTATAAATGATTATTACCATAGAGGTTTAAGTAGTATGCATGAGATTTATGACCAAAAGTATGATATTCTTTATAAGTACGATTTAATCAGGAGAAACATTTCCACGGAATACATCAAGGTTCAAATAGCATAATTTCTGGTGACTTTATTAGATGACTTTTCGAATTAAGTTAAATGGGTTCATCCATGGGTCCTGCCAAACCCTCACGCATTGGCCATTTCCAAGTAGTCACTGAATTTTGCCTTTGCTTTCAGAGTACAAAATGCTCTGACTAATTAAAGTATTTTATTAGCTAATTTGATTCAAGTAAAATTAATTTATGCAATAAAGTTGTGAGAATCGAGGGTGATGGGGACATTAGTGCATAAAAAAAGCAAAGAGTTAAAGAGAGGATCCTCACGAAGGCAGATTCAACAACTAATTTTAGTTATTCCAAAAAAAACAAAAAAAAACAAAAGCAAAAACAAGTAATTTTAAATGCACGAAATGTACATGTAATATAATATTAATATGCTTAGTGCATTTAAAATGCATGAAGGTAGAGATTTTATCTTACTGTCACATAAAATGATTTATAAAATTTAGTCTAAAATTTGATTCCTGTATAATAAAACCTAGATTATTATGCACATTGTGCACATCACACTTAAGGCTACAAAGAAACCAAACTGTTCATGAGTGGCTTGCGAGCAAGCTTATTAGGGGCTCGCTCAAGCTCAATTATTTATTTAACAAGCCATGTTTGGGATTGAAAATCACGCTGGTTTAACAAATGAGTCAATCTCAATAAGAAAAAAAAAAAAAAAAAAAAAAAAAGAAGCTTGATTCTGTTGGGCTCATTAGTAGGATTGTTAAGGCTGATGAACAAATACAAACTCATGAATAGACTTGATAACCAGTTTGTGTTTGTATTCATAATTCAGGCATGAATATGCTCTAATATGTAATGGTTGGTCTGTTTCATGGACTTTCCTTCTTGATTTTTAGTAGACGCCCCATATTGATTTCCAACTTTTCTTTAATATAGTAGGATTACAAATGAACTAACTTGTTCATGAGTAATTCGTGAATAAGCTTTAAAATGAATAAGTTGATCTCAAATAAACCAAAATTCAACTCGATTAAATTCATATAACTCGACTCAAATATAAATAATCAAACTTTTAATCAACCATACTAAGAGTTCAAAATTAAACTGGTCACAGCTGGATTAAGGTCTTAGTCCTAATTATGTCCTGAACTGCTTTTTAAGAGAAATTAAAGCGAGAAAATAGAAAAAGTGATGTATTTGCCGCTGATGCAACTCTTGCTTAAATGGGTCCGGGCTTAAACTGCCATGGAACACGGCATATAGCCTGTTACATTGGCCATATGTGAGGGAATAATATTAAACAATTTCCAACGTATATTTATTGCATCAAGCAGTCCACCGTCTCTTCTATATAAAGGGCCTTATTGTTGACTTCTGCATGGTACATGAAAATATCAGAGTTGTTGTCCCAAATATATAACCCTAGGGGGGTGAATAGGGTTTTTGGCAAACTTTTGCAATAAATTACCAAATAAGATTAGAGTTCAGTTACAAGTAGCAGAAGCAATCAATATTAAAGCAAGTAATTGAAATAAAGAAGGGAAGAGAAATCAAACACAAAGATTTAATGAGGTTCGGACTCTGCCTACTCCTTGCCTTGTGTCTCATCCCAAGGATTCCCAACAATCCACTAAGGATTAGCTCCTTCAAGGTGGAGAAACCTTTACACGATCTTCTTTATTCCAGGTGGAAGACCCTCACCAAAGTTCACAAAGAACTTCACAAATGGCTCACAAAGAACCCTAAAAAATGTGCTCACAAAGAACACCCCTTCAAGTCTCACAAAGAGCACTTGAATTCATACAAGAATACAAGAGTAGGTGTGTACAATAAGTGCTTCAAATAAGCTGATTTATACAAGTATAGAGTACAACTAACAGCTTCTCAAAGGATTGACTAATATAGCTCAAGAGTTTTGTATAGAAAAACTTGAACAATGAATGCTATGAGTGAGTGATAATAACTAGAGTTGGAGTGTTGTGAATAAATGAGGAACTAACCTCTTAAATAACCCTCAAGGTCAGATATGGCCGTTTGACATGAGCTTCAATGCCATTGGATGAGAGGAGAAGAGCAGGGCTCATTTAATGCTCGGATTTCTTAACATAGAAATAGCCGTTTTTGAGTTCAGGTCGATTAGTTGACTAGGACATTGGTGTTAGTCGACTAGACAGTTTAAAAATCAAAGCATATCTGTTCCCGGGCTCGGTTAGTCGACTAGACAACTTTTCTTAGTCGACTAGACAAGTTAAAAAGTGTTTGAAAAATTTCTCGGACACGGTTAGTCGACTAGGCTAAGATGTTTAGTCGACTAGCTCTTCTGCATTTCCAATTTTGGCTACTGAACTCTCTTTAGTCGACTAGGCAAAGGATGTTAGTCGACTAAGAGACACTTTAGTCGACTAATCAGCATGTTTAGTCGACTAGACTTAAAATTTCTAAAGTTTTAGCTACTGGACCATGTTTAGTCGACTAGACTGGGTTGTTTAGTCGACTAAGCATACATTTGAGCTAAAAACTTGTAATTTCTAAGTCTATTTCAACTTAACATATCCAATATAGGTCATTAAAGTGTTCAAAGGCATAATCACAATTCCATTAGTCTAACCATACCAAGATCATGCCGAATTGTGCAAAAACGATCCTCTTGAAGAGGTTTCGTGAAGATGTCCGCCAATTATATTGTTGGTCCGTGGTTACAAATTCTAGTTCAACATCTCTCATTTGCACATGGTCACGAATGAAATGGTGCCTAATTTCAATGTGTGTGGTGCGTGAGTGCAAACAAGGATTTTTAGAGATATTGATAGCACTAGTATTATCACAACGAATAGGAATGTGATCAAAAGTGAGTTTATAGTCTTCAAGTTGTTGTTTCATGTATAGAACTTGAGCACAACAACTTCTGGCGGCAACATATTCCGCTTTGGTGGTGGATAGAGCAACCGAATTTTGTTTCTTACCAAGCTAAGAAACAAGAGAGTGGCCAAGAAAATGATAAGTGCCGCTAGTGCTCTTCCTATCGGTCTTACAACCGGCAAAATCTGCATCCACATAGCTAACAATGTTGAAAGAAGCATGCTTAGGATATAACAAGCCTAAATCATGTGATCCAACATTATATTTGAATATACGCTTAACGGCATGTAAATGAGACTCCATGGGATTAGCTTGAAATCTAGCACATAAGCATACGCTAAACATAATATCCGGTCTACTAGCGGTTAAGTAAAGAAGACTACCAATCATACCTCTATACAATTTTTGGTCAACCTTCTTACCATTTTCATCAAGATCAAGTTTAAAGAAAGAACTCATTGGAGTGGGACTAGATTTTACACCTTCCATGCCAAATTTCTTTAGCATGTCCTTCACATAATTGACTTGATTAATTAAGATGCCTTCCTTGGTTTGCTTGATTTGGAGGCCAAGAAATAATGTCAATTCTCCCATCATGCTCATTTCAAATTCCTCTTGCATGATCTTAGCAAACTTTTAACAAAGAAGATCATAAGTATCAATTTTGCCTCTTATAAAACTATTTGAGAGCAAAAAGTTACTTAACCTTTCATACCATGCTCTAGGAGCTTGCTATAAATCATAAAGAGCTTTTGAAAGTTTGTACACATGATTAGGATGAGTGCTATTTTCAAAATCGGGAGGTTGTTTAACTTAAACTTCCTCCGAAATATAACCATTTAGAAATGCACTCTTCACATCCATTTGATATAATTTGAAATCTTTAAAACTAGCAAAAGCAAGGAGCATACGAATGGCTTCTAGTCTAGCAACCGGTGCATATGTTTCATCATAATCTATACCTTCTTGTTGATTATAGCCTTGTGCAACTAGTCTTGCCTTATTCTTAATTACATTTCCATCTTCATCTTTTTTGTTTCTAAAAACCCATTTAGTACCAATAATGGAATGGTCATTAGGCTTAGGCACTAGTTCCCAAACTTGATTTCTTTCAAATTAATTTAATTCTTCTTGCATGGCCATAATCCAATTTTCATCATTTTCGGCTTCACTAAAAAGTTTAGGTTCAATTTGAGAAACAAATGCAATGTTGCCACAACCATGTTTAAGATTAGAACGAGTGCTTACCCTTTGAGAAGGATTACCTATAATTTGTTCAATAGGATGATTCTTTACAAATTTCCAAGCTCTAGGAAGTTCATAAGATTCCTCTTGTTGAGCTTCATCTTCCTTTGGTAAGGTCTCCTTTAGTGTATCTTTTGGAGCTTCATTTGTTGAGTCATTTGAGGTTGGAACATTGGTTCTTTCATTGGATGGAGGAACATCCTAGGTGTATCATCTTCATGCACAATTTGCTTAGAAGTAAAGGGGTTAGCTTCATAAAAAACAACATGAATAGATTCTTGAACCGTTTGAGTGCATTTATTATAAACTCTATAGGCTTTACTATTCATAGAGTAACCAATAAATACACATTCATCGGACTTAGCATCAAATTTAGACAAATGTTCTCGATCATTTAAAATGAAGCATTTACAACCAAAAACTTTGAAATATCCAATGTTTGGCTTTTGACCCTTCCAAAGCTCATATGGAGTTTTGGACAAATGAGGTCTTATAACCACTTTATTTCCCACATAACATGCGGTATTATCCGCTTCCGCCCAAAATGATTTTGGAAGATTGTGTTCATTTAACATTGTTCTAGCCATATCTTTCAATGAACGATTCTTCATTTCAACTAACCCATTTTGTTGAGGAGTTTTGGGAGCCGAAAAATTATGTGAGTAACCTTTTTCGTCACAAAAATTTTCAATGTCTTGGTTTTTAAATTCTCTACCTCTATCACTTCTCACATGAGTGATTGAGTGGCCTTGAATATTTTCAAGCTTTTTACAAAGTTTTATAAATAAGTCACTAGCTTCACTTTTATGAGCAAGAAATAAAACTCATGTGTATCTTGAAAAATCATCAACTATGACAAAGGCATAGAGTTTACCACCAAGACTTTCTACATCATTAGGGCCAAACAAATTAAGATGTAGCAATTCCAAAGGTTTAGATGTAGAGATGAAACCCTTGGTTTTGAAACTTGTTCTAGTTTGTTTTCCTAGTTGGCAAGCATCACAAACCTTGTCTTTTATAAAATTTGCTATGGGCAAACCACTAACCAAATCCTTTTTAGAAAGATTATGTAATAAATCTATGCTAGCATGCCCAAGTCTTCTATGCCATAACCAACTAGATTCTTGCAAAGCCGCAAAACATGTTACATCTTGAAGTGCTAATTCATCAAAATCAATTGTGTATGCATTTTTAAAACGTTTTGCAATAAAAACATGATTTTGGTTTTCATCAATTACATTACAAGAAGATGAGGTAAAATTAACACAATATCCATTATCACATGATTGACTAATGCTAAGCAAGTTATATTTTAAACCACTAACAAGCAAGACATTATCAATAGTGATAGAAGAGTTGCCAATTTTACCTTTACCTATGATTTTACTCTTGGCATCATCTCCAAAAGTCACATAGCCACCATCAATGTAGTTGAGAGTAATGAACTTTTCTTTGTCACTGGTCATGTGCCTTGAACATCCACTATCCAAGTACCATTTCTCTGTCTTGGATTGAGTTCATGCATATCTACAAAACAAAATCAAGTAATTTTCTTTGGTACCCATTCCTTCTTGGGTCCTACATTGTTAGATTTTGTAGTTTCTTTTGGAATCCACATAACCATTTTCCCAATTCCTCTTTTGCCTCTAAATGGACATGAGTATCTAACATGACCTTTCCTTTCACAATATAAACAAGTAGCATTTGCATGTTTGTTTGTTGAATTGTGAGATTGAGAATCATTTGAATCCATTTGAATTGAAGTTTTAACAAAGAAGTCAAGATATGATGAAGATTTTTTAGTATTATAAGTTGATTCAAATCCCAATCCTTCTTTGTTGAAACCCAATTTTTGAACACCAAGTAATTTCTTGAAATTTTCCTCTCCACTAGTAAATTTGAATATAATTTTATTTAAATCCTCAATTTTCTTTTTCAAAATTTCATTTTCATTTTTTAAAGACTCAAAATCATTTGAAGAATTTGAAGAGGAGGGAATGTTTCTAAGTCTCATAACTTCAAGTAGTAAAGCTTCATTTTCATCTAATAAAGTTTCATAATCATTTGAGTAACTTGATGAAGATGGTATTTCTCTATAATTTTCGATATCACATTTCAATTCTCCATTCTTCTTGGCAAGTCTCAAATTATCACGTTTCAATTTTTCAATCTCATTAACAATTCTCAAATTTTCATCATGTAAGGCTACTTTTTCACTTGTGATTGTGGTGAGGTCTTTCATTAGATCACTATTAGTTTTGTTCAAAGATGTATTTTTGTTACATAAGTCCTCACACATAAGATAGAGTTCATCAATAGTTAAATCATCATCATCATTAATATTTGAGTTTGAGCTAGAGGGTTCCTCATCATCTTCATTTGCCATGAGGCAAAAATTCACCATGAGGCAAAAATTCGCCGTTTCTTTATGGTTGTCCTCATCACTCTCAATTGCATCAATGACTTCATCCCAAGTGGCATTCATGGCTTTTCCTTTTCTATCATTTATTCGATAGTTCTTTCTTTCTTCTTTCTTTTTGACGGGGCATTGAGCAATTCTATATCCCGGCTTCTTATAATGGTAGCAATTTTCATTGAAGCTAGAACTTCCTCCTTGATTTGGCTTCCCGAGAGTTCTTCTTCTTCTCAAGAATTTTTGAAATTTTCTTGTGATGAGTGCCATGTCTTGATCATCATTCTCATTGAGTTCATCATCACTATCATCATGAGAGGTGGATTTGAGAGCAATGTTCTTCTTTGGTTTGTCATCCTCTTGTCTCTTCAAGGTAGTCTCATGAGTCAATAGAAAGCCAAAAAGATCGTCTCTGTCAAGTGTATCTAAATCTTTGGATTCTTGAATAGCCGTTACTTTTGATTCCCATGACCTAGGAAGAACTACAAGAATTTTTGAGATGACATCCCAATTTGTGATAGTTCTACCAAGAGCTTTCATTTCATTAATAATGTGAGTAAAGCAAGTAAACATAGAACTAACACTCTCATTTTCTTCCATTTTAAACAATTCATAATCTCTCATAACCATAATGAGCTTAAAACGTTTTACCTGTTTTGTGCCTTCATATGTTACCTCTAATTTCTTCCACATCTCTTGAGCGGTGTCACATCCCTAGATTTGGTTGTATTCGGCATCACTCACAACACAATAGAGCACATTCTTTGCTTTTGAATTTACTTGAATTTGTCTCATCTCATTTTCGGTCAATTCCTCTAAGTCTTTGGATATTTGAATTCCATTTTCTCCGATCTTGTAGATGACCTTGTTTCCCTTCAAGATAACTCTCCAAACACCCATGTCATATGATTCAATCCATATTTGCATTCTATTTTTCCAACTCTTATAATTTTCACCATTGAAAAAGGAGGTCAGTCAACGGAATGGCCTTGTAGAAAGCTCGATTCCCTTAAGTTTGCCATGATCTTTTACTCAAGATAACAATCAAATATTGAGCACTAGCTCTGATACCAATTATTGTCCCAAATATATAACCCTAGAGGGGGGTGAATAGGGTTTTTGACAAAATTTTGCAATAAATTACTAAATAAGATTAGAGTTCAATTACAAGTAGCAGAAGCAATCAATATTAAAGCAAGTAATTGAAATAAAGAAGGGAAGAGAAATCAAACAAAGATTTAACAAGGTTCGAACTCCGCCTACTCCTCGCCTTGTGCCTCAGCCCAAGGATTCCCAACAATCCACTAAGGATTAGCTCATTTAAGGTGGAAAAACCTTTACACGATCTTCTTTATCCCAGGTGGAAGACCCTCACCTAAGCTCACAAAGAACCCCCAAAAATGTGCTCATAAAGAACACCCCTTCAAGTCTCACAAAGAGCACTTGAATCAATACAAGAATACAAGAGTAGGTGTGTACAATAAGTGCTTCAAATAAGCTGATTTATACAAGTATAGAGTGCAACTAACAGCTTCTCAAAGGATTGAATAATATAGTTCAAGAGTTTTTGTAGAGAAAAGCTTGAACAATGAATGCTATGAGTAAGTGATAATAACTAGAGTTGGAGTGTTGTGAATAAATGAGGAACTAACCTCTTAAATAACCCTCAAGGTCAGATATAGCCGTCTGACATGAGCTTCAATGCCATTGGATGAGAGGAGAAGAGCAGGGCTCATTTAATGCTCGGATTTCTCAAAATAGAAATAGTCATTTTTGAGTTGCAGGTCGATTAGTCAACTAGGACATTGGTGTTAGTCGACTAGACAGTTTAAAAATCAAAGCATATCTGTTCCCGGGCTCGGTTAGTCGACTAGACAGTTTTTCTTAGTCGACTAGACAAGTTAAAAAGTGTTTGAAAAATTTCTCGGACACGGTTAGTTGACTAGGCTAAGATGTTTAGTCGACTAGCTCTTCTGCATTTCCAACTTTGGCTACTGGACTCTCTTTAGTTGACTAGGCAAAGGATGTTAGTGTTAGAGATATGCCCTAAAACCAATCCTAAAGTGCATATCTATTTCATATTAGGATAAGAAGGTACTGCTTATCGTCTGTATATTCAATTATATATACGATAATGTCCATGAATAAATGATAAGAGAAATATGTATCTCAAGTTTGTTGAGATATGAAGACTCATATTTCTCATACACATTTATTCTAAAAGTGTTCCTGCTCATAAGTTTATTAAAGAGGACATTTATTAAACCGACAAGAGTAGCACAGATTTAAACTAACTCCAATAGGAGGATAGGTAGTCTTTCCTATCAGTGTAGTGACACTTAGGTTAATCTGTGGGTGCATATTAGAGAATATGTACACTGAACATGATCTGCTAGAATATTCCAATGGATATTAAGTCAAAGGAATATTCTTATGTTACGTCCATTTGGTAATCCTAAGACTTGAGACACCATGGATGTCTTATGCCTGAGTTGTTAGGGTTTGATAGTGTTTTATACAGCCTTGATCTTAAGATTGTGGTCAGCACTCATTGGCTCTAATAGGTCTTGCATGAAGGCATATGAGTGGTCAATAAGGAATCTTCACTCTCAATGTTATGAGAGAGAATGTCAGGGTCAGTTCTCAAATATAACTCTCAATGTGAATTTCTGGCCAGAGTGATAGATGAAATATGAAAGGGTTTCATAGGGTTCATTTTATTGAGATTATAATTTGAAGAGCATATGTCAAGAAAGTTAAGATAGGGTTTTGACTTATATCCATACCCTAAATATCTTAACTGTGACATTAGGGGATGAAGGATTAAGTAACAAGAAGGGTTCACATAGTTCTGCTATTCACCCAAACCTAGGGCATGTCATGACACATTGCTAGACGTCACTCATGACCAGTGAAAGCCTATTGATAAGTGTTATCAATGAGGGCATAATTGGAATAGTTTCAATTAAACTATTATTTATGGAGGAAAGTACATAACCAAGAGCTACCAACCCATACTATTGTTGAAATGGATGTGTACGCCCAAGAACCATGGTTGCTCAACTGTATGATATCCAGCTCTTTTGCCATCTTTTCTTAATTTTGATCAATCTTTTTCTTTTATTTTCTTTTACATAGTGTTAATCCCTTTTTTAACCGGGCCATTCGATGGCCAGTAAATTGGTTTTAATTAAATTCTTTAATTATAGCCAAAGATAAATTGGCTAGATTTGGATTAGTTTTTACGGAGTTCGAAACCAATCAAGAATGCATGTTTTAAGGAATTTGTTGCCATCCAAACTCTTCACTCTTGGAGGATGATTATCAAGCCAAAGAAAGAGTCTTATCCGGATGGGAATAGATAGTAGTTAAAGATGATCTAGCTCAAATAGTTGAAGATGATCCATCTTGTAGATGATGATCCAGCTTGAAGATGAAGATGATCCAACAACTAGTTGAAGCCAATTAGGAGACTACTGCTTAGAAGTCTATAAATAAAGGCATGAATGAAAGGTTCTGTGAAAACCACAGACATGGATGCGCAGCGGAAGAGA
>JAESVK010000710.1:270772-282811 GCA_017140935.1 Hamamelis virginiana | reverse complement strand
ACTTAATATACCCTTTAGGATTGGTTTTAGGGCATACTTCTAACAATGAAGACCAATAGATGGCCTCTCTCTCAACACACATCAACTCAACCGACGAATTAGACAGCACCCATATCTTTTACCCTAACTTGGGGTATGGGGGATTCCTTTTGTATTTGATGCTGCTTGGTCGCATGTGGCTCCGCATCAAAGGCTCCTTGATTTGAAGCACTTGTGGTTCGAAGAGTTAGTTCGAAGCTGTTCTTGGAGGAAAGTATTAGTTTTTGTTTCAAAGGGCTCGAGGGTAGTTCGAGCCGTACCGACGAACATTTTATTTGTCTGGTGGTTAGTCATTAATAAAGTTTTCATTTTATTTTTCACTTCATCTCTACATTCTTCTTTTCCTCATTCTCTTGTTTTATTTTATTTTTATGCTTAAAGTTTGTTTATAAATTGTTAGGATTAATTGACTTAGCCTGTCTCCCTAAAAAGTCCTCTTAATTGAGGAATTTGAACCCCATCACTTGAATTGAATTTTGATATTTGACTCGAACCTCATCGATTCGATTTGAATTCCTAAAAGCGAAAAAAGTGATCAGCATTTTGGCACGCCCGGTGGGACAAGTCAAGTATAATGGCTCCTAACACTATAAGTAAGCAGGGTGAATCCTCACAGGCCAACAATGAAATGGCTAGTGGAGCAGGTCTCGAGTTTAGTGACTCAGAAACAGACCGCCCAGTGAGAGAAAAATATCCTTTTGCAATGATGGAAGCAATACTTTTACAAACAAACACAATGTTTCAGCAAACAATCGCAAGACTAGAAGCTAACGCGCAGCAAACTAGTGCAAGGCTAGAATCTAGCTCACAACAGACAGGTGAAATGCTGCAACAAACTAAATCTAGCTCACAACAAACGAATGAAATGCTGCAGCGATTGCTAGAAAGGTCAGAACAGCCCAGGGAGTCGACTGAGAATATACAGACTTTGTTCGAGAATTTTGCCAATAATTTGGCAAGTCGAAGAAGGATCAATATAGAAAAGGCTATCGAAAGACATATGCCTGTAATCCTAGATAGATTACCCTTGGGGGGTAAAGGAACTTTTAGAGGATCATCAAAACCCATTAGTCCATCACTAGAAATTTTTTCTAGCAATATAGAAAGTCAAATAAAAATATCGAATGATGGTTTTCAAAGGGAAAAACACATTGATGAGACATTCAGGGGTACCATGAAAAAGAAATATTTATAAGGCTTGCTGAAAAACAAACATTTGGATGGCAACCAATTCCTTAGAATTTTTTGAGTTCATAAAGCCAGTTCGTGGCAAAATTAGGATGAGTTCATGGTAGTGTTTTGATGGTTCCATTAAAAATAAAGAGCGAGGCCAAAAATTAAATAAAAAAATGGCCATTTGAATAAACTCTTTTAAAAATTAATTCTCAGTTTTTTACAAGAGGTCGGGGGGTATATTAATCCATTTTTTAACCGGGCCATTCGATGGCCAGTAAATTAGTTTTAACTAAATTCTTTAATTCTAGCCAAAGATAAATTGGCTAGAATTGGATTAGTTTTCAAGGAGTTCGAAACCAATCAGGAACGCATGTTCTAAGGAGTTTTTTGCTATCCAAACTCTTCACTCTTGGAGGATGATTATCAAGCCAAAGAAGAAGTCTTATCCAGATGGGAATAGATAGTAGTTGAAGATGATCCAGCTTGAATAGTTGAAGATGATCCAGCTTGTAGATGATGATTCAAGATGAAGATGAAAATGATCCAACAACTAGTTGAAGCCAATTAGGAGACTACCGCTTAGAAGTCTATAAATAAAAGCCTGAAGACCAAGAGATGGCCTCTTTCTCAACACACATAAACTCAACCGATGAATTAGAGAGCACCCATCTCTTTTACCCTAACTTGGGGTATGGGGGATTCCTTTTGTCTTTGATGCTGCTTGGTCGTATGTGGCTCCTTATAGAAGGCTCCTTGATTTGAAGCACTTGTAGTTCGAAGAGTTAGTTCGAAGCTGTTCTTGGAGGAAAGTATTAGTTTTTGTTTCAAAAGGCTCGAGGGTAGTTCGAGCCGTACCGACGAACTGTTTTATTGAGTGATGTTTAGTAATTAATAAAGTTCATTTTATTTTTCTTTCCATTTCTACATTCTTTTTCTCCCGATTCTCTAATTTATTTTATTTTTGTGGTTGAGTTTACTTATTATTGTTTGGATTAATTTACTTGGCCTGTCTCCCTAAAAAGTCCTCTTAATTGAGGCATTCGAACCCCATCACTTGATTTGAATTATGATATTTGATTCGAACCTCATCGATTCGATTCGAATTCCTAAAAGCAAAAAAAGTGATCAACATTTTTGGCACTCCCGGTGGGATTCTCTAATTCACCTCGAACTACCATCGAGCCCTTTGAAACAAAAACTAATACTTTCCTCCAAGAACAACTTCGAACTAACTTTTCAAACCACAAGTGCTTCAAATCAAGGAGCCTTCGATGCGGAGCCACATGCGACCAAGCAGCATCAAAGACAAAAGGAATCCCCTATACCCCAAGTAAGGGTAAAAGAGATGGGTGCTCTTTAATTCATCGGTTGAGTTGATGTGTGTTGAGAGAGCCATTATACTTGACTTATCCCACCGGGCGTGCCAAAATGTTGATCACTTTTTTTGCTTTTAGGAATTCGAATCGAATCGATGACGTTCGAGTCAAATATCAAAATTCCAATCAAGTGATGGGGTTTGAATGCCTCAATTAAGAGTACTTTTTAGGGAAACAAGCCAAGTTAATTAATCCACAATTTATAAACAAACTTCAAGCATAAAAATAAAATAAAACAAGAGAATGAGGAAAAGAAGAATGTTGAGATGAAGTGAAAAATAAAATGAAAACTTTATTAATGACTAACCACCACACAAATAAAATGTTCGTCGGTACGGCTTGAACTACCCTCGAGCCCTTTGAAATAAAACCACTACTTTCCTCAAAGAACAACTTCGAACTACCTCACGAACCACAAGTACTTTAAATCAAGG
Organism: Hamamelis virginiana; assembly: GCA_017140935.1. Classification (NCBI taxonomy): domain Eukaryota; kingdom Viridiplantae; phylum Streptophyta; class Magnoliopsida; order Saxifragales; family Hamamelidaceae; genus Hamamelis; species Hamamelis virginiana. Next base: position 279,786 of record JAESVK010000710.1, on the reverse strand, counting down.
TGCCTTCAATGTGGAGCCACATGCGACCAAGTAGTATCATAGACAAAAGGAAACCCCCATACCCCAAGTTAGGGTAAAAGAGATGGGTGCTCTCTAATGTTGATCACTTTTTTCGCTTTTAGGAATTCAAATCGAATCGATGAGGTTCGAATCAAATATCAAAATTCAAATCAAGTGATGGGTTTCGAATGCCTCAATTAAGAGGACTTTTTAGGGAGACATGCCAAGTCAATTAATCCTAACAATTTATAAACAAACTTCAAGCATAAAAATAAAATAAAATAGAGAAATGAGAAGAATGTGAAGGTGAAGTGAAAAATAAAAGGAAAACTTTATTAATGACTAACCACCAAACAAATAAAATTTTCGTCGGTACGACTCGAACTACCCTCGAGCCCTTTGAAATAAAATCACTATTTTCCTCAAAGAACAGCTTCGAACTATCTCTCGAACCATAAATACTTCAAATCAAGGAGCCTTCGATGCGGAGCCACATGCGACCAAGCAGCATCAAAGACAAAAGGAATCCCCTATACCCCAAGTTAGGGTAAAAGAGATGGGTGCTCTCTAATTCATCGGTTGAGTTGATGTGTGTTGAGAGAGAGACCATCTGTTGGTCTTCAGGCCTTTATTTATAGACTTCTAAACAGTAGTCTCCTAATTGGCTGAAACTAGTTATTGGATCATCTTCATCTTCAAGCTGGATCATCTTCAACTATTCAAGCTGGATCATCTTCAACTACTATCTATTCCCATCCGGATAAGACTCCTTCTTTGGCTTGATAATCATCCTCCAAGAGTGAAGAGTTTGGATGGCAATAAACTCCTTAGAACATGCATTCCAGATTGGCTTCGAACTCCTTGAAAACTAATCCAATTATAGCCAATTTATCTTTGGCTAGAATTAAAGAATTTAATTAAAACCAATTTACTGGCCATCGAATGGCCCGGTTAAAAAATGGATAACATACCCCCCGAACTCTTGTAAAAAATTGAGAATTAATTTTTAAAAGAGTTGATTCAAGGGCCATTTATTTATTTAAATTTTGGCCTTGCTCGTTATTTTTTATGGAACCATCAAAACACTACCATGAACTCATCCTAATTTGGCCACGAACTGGCTTTATGAACTCATGGTTTTTGAATGATTTTTTTTAACCCTTTCATTAAAGCATGAACTCACATTAAAATAGCCATGATTGGCTTTATAAATTCATGATCCTTTGAATTTTTTCTTTTTTCTTGGTGGTAGAAAATGCATGATAGTAGCACCTTTAAACAGTGTCCAAATTTCCTAAAAATATCCACAAAGAATTTTTCTTTGAAATTTTTCACAGTGGAAACACACATGCTAATGAATTCGTCCATAAAATTTCATAAATTGTGAGCCACTCTAACTAGGTCCGAAGTACCCTTAAAGTTCAACTATCTTTACTGGAAAACGTAAGACAGAACCGACCTATTAGCGGTGTTCGAATTTTTAAAAAATAAACACAAAATGTTTTTTAATGAAATTTTACAGACTGAAAATAGACATGAAAAGGAACATGTGTAACAAATTTCAAGAATTTTGGACAAGTCTAGGTAGGTTCGAATGACCCCTCAAGTCAGGGTATATGCTGCAGCAGAAATTTCCAGCTCGTTTTGGGTTGTAGAAAAAACCACTTTGAGGTATGCAAACCATCTTCAAATGACATGAAATTTTGTGGAGTTCAACTTCAATAAGTTAAGAAGCCATAGAAACAAACGGAATTCATAAATAATGTTTCTAGAATTAATTATGAATTTCTAAGAAAACTGGTCAAGCTGTCAGGATACCAATAAAGAAAAACAATTCTTAGCCATTTGTTTGGCTATTTACTTGGCCATTTCGAGGTTAATTATTTTGGCCAATCTATTGAATCTACTTAATCACCTTTGATAAAAACTCTTCAACAATAAAATTTTGATTAGCCCATCCATTTTGATGTTAATTTGATGAGCTCCACAAATCCATTTTGGATATGAAACTACCCATGTAAGATGAGTTGTTTTCTTGTTTTGTTCAAACTTAGCACCCTCTTTGACAATACCAAAAACTTTGTGATGGTCCAAAGTAATTGGCGGAGGTTCCTTGAAAATAAAATCAACATGGAGTGGTTCATCTAAATGCTTCCACTCATGTAAAATTGAATTATGGCAATCTTTTTGGCCATCCCCTATTTCGTTAACCACCAAATTTTGGCCATCAACTCTATGGTTTTGGCCACATTTTCGGTCAACAGTTATTGCGTCAACAAATAAATTTTGACAATCTTTTTCATCATTTTGGTCATCATAACCATTATTTTGGTCATCACAACCATGAACATTGTTATGGCCCTCAATTTGTTCGGTTCGAACAACACTATTTTCACTTCGAACCTCTATAATACCCCCCGAGTTTAACTTAGGCACTTCCGTTTGTTTTTCAGCAGGCCTTATAAATATATTTTTTTTCATGGTACCCCCCGAATGTCTCCTCAATGTGGTTTTCCCTTTGAAAATCATCATTCGATATTTTTATTTGACTTTCTATATTACTAGAAAAATTTTCTAGTGATGGCCTAATGGGTTTTGATGATCCTCTAGAAGTTTCTTTACCCCCCGAGGGTAATCTATCTAGGATCATAGCCCTGTGTCTTTCGATAGCCCTTTCTAGGTCAATCCTATTTTGATTTTCTATGTTATTAGAAAAAGTCTCGAACAAGGGCCGTAAATTCTCAGTCGGCTCTTTGGGCTGTTTTGACCTTTCTATGAATTGCTGCAGCATTTCACCTGTTTGTTGTGAGCTAGATTCTATTAATTGCTGCAGCCTTTCACCTGTCTATTGTGAGCTAGATTCTAGCCTTGCACTAGTTTTCTGTGCGTTAGCTTCTAATCTTGCGATTGTTTGCTGAAACATTGTGTTTGTTTGTAAAAGTATTGCTTCCATCCTTGCAAAAGGATTATTTTTCCTCACTGGGCGGTTTGTTTCTGAGTCGCTAAACTCGAGACCAACTCCACTAGCCATTTCATTGTTGGCATGTGAGGATTCGGCATGCTTATTTCTAGTGTTAGGAGCCATTATACTTGACTTATCCCACCAGGCGTGCCAAAATGTTGATCACTTTTTTCGCTTTTAGGAATTCGAATCGAATCGATGAGGTTCGAATCAAATATCAAAATTCAAATCAAGTGATGGGGTTCGAATGCCTCAATTAAGAGGACTTTTTAGGGAGACAGGCCAAGTAAATTAATCCTAACAATAATAAGTAAACTCAACCACAAAAATAAAATAAAATAGAGAATCAGGAGAAGAAGAATGTAGAGATGGAACGAAAAATAAAATGAACTTTATTAATTACTAACCACCACTCAATAAAACAGTCCATCGGTAAGGCTCGAACTACCCTCAAGCCCTTTGAAACAAAAACTAATACTTTCCTCCAAGAACAGCTTCGAACGAACTCTTTGAACAACAAGTGCTTCAAATCAATGAGCCTTCGATGCAGAGCCACATGCGACCAAGCAGCATCAAAGACAAAAGGAATCCCCCATACCCTAAGTTAGGGTAAAAGAGATGGGCTCTCTCAACACACATCAACTCAACCGATGAATTAGAGAGCACCCATCTCTTTTACCCTAACTTGGGGTATGTGGGATTCCTTTTGTCTTTGATGCTGCTTGGTCGCATGTGGCTCCGCTTCGAAGGCTCTTTGATTTGAAGCACTTGTGGTTCGAAGAGTTAGTATGAAGTTGTTCTTGGAGGAAAGTATTAGTTTTTGTTTCAAAGGGCTCGAGGGTAGTTCGAGCCATACCGACGGACTGTTTTATTGAGTGGTGGTTAGTAATTAATAAAGTTCATTTTATTTTTCTTTCCATCTCTACATTCTTCTTCTCCTGATTCTCTATTTTATTTTATTTTTGTGGTTGAGTTTACTTATTATTGTTAGGATTAATTTACTTGGCTTGTCTCCCTAAAAAGCCCTCTTAATTGAGGCATTCAAACCCCATTACTTGATTTGAATTTTGATATTTGATTAAAACCTCATCGATTCGATTCGAATTCCTAAAACCAAAAAAAAATGATCAACACAGAGTATATTGAGTATTGTTGTGTGGGTGCAGGGGATAAAAGTGTGCAAATGAAGGATGAGGAGAGATACTACTTCATGAAAAGGGAATCGATGTGGAAAAATGGCAATGGGAAGAGACCGAGGAGAGGATTGAAAGAGAATAGTACCTGTGATGGAGGGTGGTGGAAGGCCAACACTGGAGACATCAAAAATCTTGATAAGCATCGCTGCCTTGTGGGTTACATGAAGTCTCTAAGATTTTTCAGGTACAAGAATACAGAAAGAATTCGTAAAGAAGCCACCAAGACTAATTGGATTATGCACGAATACAGACTTGCATCGAATGATGACGTAAGTGGGCTGTTTGAATTTTCCTTCATTTCTTGTTTTATCATTCATGTAATAATCTTATTTATAATCTATGCAAGTAGAGAAGGAACACTTCCTGGAACAAAAAATTAGTAAGTTGTTTTTGATATGACATGAAATTTGGTACAAACATAACAAAACATGTTGGGAATTAGCCAATTAATACATTTAAAGTCATTCATATTGGCCCAATGTGAGATGGGATCTCTGTCATTGCAGTTATTTTTAACGGTTGATAGACACTGCATTTTCTTAATATAAGTAATTGTTGATGTGACATTGAATTTGACAACAACACTAGAATAATATGTATTTGCTATAAGTCTTCATTTTAGTGGCACTTAACGATCTCTCCTTGACGTTGCATCCAAATGCATCCCTACACATGAAGAAATATAAGAGTAGAAAACATTTACAAAAATACTCATGCTATACCAGCATGATCTACCATAATGATTACTAGCAAATTTACACTAACAGGAGTACATAAAACTCTATGGCTTCTATTCCAAAAGCTTTGCATTTTTATTTTTATTTTTTTATTTTATAAAAAAAGTATCTAGTGTCATTGATATGTCATGGAATTTGTGATGAACAGAACAAATTTTTCTCCAATAAGCAGCTAAAAATCATTCTAGTGGACCTCAAAAGTAAAAATTTTACATCATTTCCAGTTGCAGTCTTCTCCAAGTTTAAAAGAAATAGAAGAGTATGAAACATTTGTGAAAAATCTCAAATAAACAAACATTCTAACACTATGAATGCATGGACAAACTATTTCACGGATAGCCTGCAAAGGATGGTATATGTTGGTGTATTGAAGATGTGTTTTGATAGGTTTTACTTGCTGCTTGCTAGTTGTTTTTGTAGTTGACTCCTTTGTTCTATTCTGTATGCTGCATTTTGTGAGCAAAGATGGTTCTGTTTTACTGTTACTAAGGGTGCTGCAATATTGGATTTGAGAGTTTGTTTACTAAGGGGCTGCATTTTGGCCACGAACTTTGAAAACTCCTTCATCTTGATTTGCACCTACTAGCATTTCCAATCGGTTTGTATCTTTTGCTTCTTTTTGGTTATGTTTCCTCTGTTATATAAGGTTTATTTACTCTATTAAACAGAGTAATTTTTTTTTATTTTGTTTTTTATGTTTTTTTTGAACTATGAAAGCAAAAAACTATTTTTCAAAGATCATAGCCAAATATACTTCTAGTGAAACAATGATCAAGTGACCCGTCCCTTGATTTCAAATGCATGTATCTCTACGAAGCTTCATTTGAATACTCTCTAATGAACGATTACAACAAACTAAATTATTATTACTTCATATTAGTATCAATAAAGTCTCAACCACCAATATCCAAGCATCTCTCTATTGAGGCTGAGGATTTTCTGCTGAAATGTTTACAAATTAAAGGGAACTAATATTGAGGCAAGCTGCATTTGATATGCTTGTTGGGTTGATATATTGATGTTGAGGGTGTTTTGCTCTGAAGTATGATTTGCTTTGAGGTTTCTGTATTAATAGTCTGATTTAGTCCAGATTTGTACTAGATTGAATGGGAGAGGCATTGCTACTGGCTGAGATTTTTTTTTCTTGTTTTCTTTGGTCCTTTGTTTGATCCCCTTCTTGATACTACGTACTGCTGGTCTGTTGTGTTGCTTGATGTTATTTCAAGTGTGCAGTGGTGTCTTTGGTTTTACAAGGAAGGATCCAATGGTTTCTCTTTTTGCTTAAGTAGGTGGGTGTATTGTATGATTTTTTTCTTGGATCAGGGGATGAACTTCTATAGAATTTTTGCAAGTTTTAGGAGGAGTTTTTTTAGTGTGCTGGCAGTGTTTCTTTGTATTGTTACTGTTTCCTTTTCATTAATAATATTTCATCTCATTGCTGATAAAAAAAATTATTATTACTTCAACTATTTCATGTGGGATTGAGTATAGATTGATTTCTTAGGCTTGAATGGACTAATGGGGAAAATGCATGTAGCAGTATACAAGGTACTTAACTTTAGTATCTACGGATAAACCTCAGGCAGTCGTAATCTAGGAGAAAGACATCAATGGGGCCTCCAGACAACATTGCATGAAATCATTTTTATTTCATTTAGCATATCAAAACTAAAAAGCATTGATAAATCCTCACAGAGGATAGATTGTGAAGAAGAATCATAGTATCCAATGGTTGGTTTCTGGAAAATGAATGTCACTTTGAAAAATTGTGACTTTTTGTTCTTTAAAAAATATGTCACCATTTTTCATGATTTTTGGCAAGCATGACATAAATAAGAGGAGTATCTATTCCAACTATCGGTTTTTGCAATTGATCCTACACATGTCACCTTAAGCAACTTTTTATATGTTTATGTTAGTTCCCAACTTATATGTTTCTTATCCTATTCAACCTTGTTTGATAAATTTTATCATTAATTCTGTTGACTAGTTTTTTTTTTTTCCTTTTTCTTTTATTTAATTATTTGGGCATATGTGCAGTTTCAAGAATGGGTTATTTGCCAAATTAAAAATAATCGGACAATAAGCAAGGAAAAAGATAGTAAAGAAGAGGCAAGAGAAAATGTAGAAGGCAACTTGAATGGTGGCATGCCATTAATGGAGGAGTAGGGAGAGAATAGTTTTCACAAAATGCAGTTGGCCTTGAGTGATGAGCTGTACCTACAATAGCAGCAAGTTCCACAAATATTAGAGGATAGGATACTGACTGCCCAAGAGCCTCAAGCACCACCAGAAGATTTAGATTTTGGGGCCTTTTTGGAGAATATATTACAAGTTGAGGAGCCACAGCCACCCCAAAGCTTAGAGAATGATGCAATTCATGGAGATCTTGATATTTTCGAGGATAGACCATTGGGTGATCGGGAGGCACCAACATTACATCAACATTCTGGTTTTGATGCTCTTTTGGAGGAGATACTAGCTGAAGAGCCACAACTGCCTATGGAGTTTTCGCTATATTGAAAATCTATCTTCAATGACTCTATTGCCTGTTTGACACAGAAGACTCTTGAATAGTAAAGAACACAAATCGCCTTTGGCCGTGGATGTAGCTTCCTTGTGAAATGAACCATGTAAATCTCTGCCTTCTTTTTGTGTGTGTGTGCATGCATGCCTAGTTGACTAATTAATTGTTTAATTTCATTAATTTTATGAGTAGTATTTAAGAAGTAGCTAGAACATCCAAAAACATATATCCCTCTTATTAGGAGATCAGTTGCCATTAAAACAATGATCCTAAAAAAAAATAATTCCAACACTTTAGGAGAAACAGAGAAATTAAATTTTGTATTCATGGAGCCAAACTGCATAATCATTTCAGTAAACTTTCAATTTAAATGCGAATTAATTAATTTTAACTTCATGAGTAGGTTGACCAGTTGCAGCTAGCAAATTTGGGTTCTGTTACGCTTGTATAGAACCCAATATTTGAATATTTGGTTCGTTCATCTGTTAAATGAAGTGCTTTTTTATTGCTTCATGTTTTCAAGTAGAATGGCCTTAGCTTATTCATCCTGAAGACTGAAATTGCAGAATTCTTGGACAGGAAAACTTTCATATAATTATTCTAAACATATGAAGGTCATAGTGCACAGTTTTTCTTTTGTGATAGAGGGACCTAATCAATACTCCATGAAGTAGATGCAGCTGTTAGGAGAAAGTATATATGAGATTAAATCCTTTTATTCTATAGACTCTACGTACTCTAGGGTGGAGATGCCCCTACATAAACTTGGTCTAGGATCTCTATTAACTATTTTTGTGTGGAATTCAAATACTTACAACATAATTCCTCTCTAAATAGCAAACTAAATCTAACTTTCTTTCTAGGAAATTGAATTCAATTGGAAATGTAAGGATATTGCAGAATTAATACTGTTGATTCTAAAACTTTCGATCCTACATATATGGATATTGCAGGAGGCTAGCTAGCTAGCTTCATTTCTCACATCGTCGGTCTTACATGCTTATCACAATTTCACAAACACTTGAAGATGTTTACTCAATGATGGTTTGGTTATGCACTTTTTTGTTCTGTGATATATGGGTCCCGGTAGAGCTCAGACTTACAACAAGGATTGCATGGATAGCTAAAATGGAATATTATATTTAATTTATTATGGAATAGCTTTGAGTGATGATTCTGTATCTTGTTCTTTTGTTGTTAATGAAGTTTTCAAGCTTAACCCAAAAGAATAATCACTAATAAGTATATTGTTGAGACTTATGAAGGGTGCAATGCAATGCAGGATCTAATTAAACGGAGCAGCAGAGTTATTGCTATCCTCACAGAACAGTCGTATATAAATGTACGTGTTTTATTTATGTCACGATTGGATCACATGACCCTCCCATGCACCCAATATCTCACCTTAATTGGATATGGTAGATAGGGATATAAGGTGCTTAAAATAAAATAAAAGGGCAGGGATGCATGTAAGGTTTTAGTTCTGATTGAGAGGTACGTCTTTGGTGCACAGATCTTATGAAGGGGCATCCCACTCACTTATGGCACCAATTGACGTTCATTTTAGAACAATTCAAGAATAAAGTTCAAGC
>JAESVK010000710.1:258213-270672 GCA_017140935.1 Hamamelis virginiana | reverse complement strand
TATATATATATATATATATATATATATATATATATATATATATAAAACTTCTAATATCAGGTGCACCTGATGCTTTTTGCATTAGGTGCCCTGTTGTAGAACCACTTGTGATGAAAATTTTGAAAAATTGACCGTTGGATTAGATACTCCTATTATGTATGTTATGTTTGCCAAAAATCACAGTGATCCAACAGTTGGTTTTTGAAAAATGTAACTTTGAAAAACTATGACCTTTTTGTTCTTTAAAATATTATTATTTTTTAGTAGTTAGTTTTCTCAGAAACCAACCGTTGGATCACTATGATTTTTGGCAGGCATGACATACATTATAGGGGTATCTAATCCAACGGTCAATTTTCCAAAATCTACCGTGCAAGTGACTCTACAATAGGGCACCTGATGCAAGATGCATCAGGTGCACCTGACCATAGCACCAATATATATATATATATATATATATAGTACAATGATCAAACAATCGATTTTCAAAATACAATCTGTGAATCACTCTAACAGTATTTACCATTGGATGTTGTAACAACTGTTTAATAGTGTGTATCTTGAAAACGGACTGTTGGATCACTGTGATTTTTGGCAAATATGACATACATTAGAAGATTATCTAATCCAGTGGTCGGTTTTTCAAAATATCAATCCCAGTGAAAAGTGGACCTTAAATTAAGCTTAAGGTTCGGACCTTAATGGATCATCTCTCTCTCTCTCTCTTTATATATATATATATATATACCTTATGTTGGCTATCATTGTCCAACATGATAAAACATATTGAACTTTGAAAGAAGGGAATTGAACTTATCATTCTCTTCTTCAATAGAACCAACAATCTTCGGATAGAATATTACCAGTTTAGAAACTGGTGAAGATCTTCTCCTTGCTATGTTCTCTCCTTGGCTAGCAATCTTATACTGCCACCTCACCCAATGAATGATTCTAAGGCTGAAAATTGAGCAACAAGTCGGGCCTTTAAAGGGCATTGAAACTTGATGAGCAAAATAGGAATTTTGCCTCTATAACAAAAATAAAAAAATAAAAAAATAAATAAAAACTTCATTTTAATATAAAGTGCAATTCCATATGACCAATTGCATAATATATTTTGAAAAACCGACCGTTGGATAAAATACTCCCTTTATGAATGTCATGGCTACCAAAAATCACAGCGATCCACTGTCATTTTTTGAAAAATCTAATTGCAAAAATTGTGATATTTTGAAGGGAAAAAAAAAACACACATTTTTTCATTGCAATAGTTTTCAAAAATCAATAGTTGGATGATGGTGTTTTTTGGTCAGTTTCAATGAAAAACTGTTGGAATTACGAATGATGGCTAGAAACGGTTCTAGCTTGGTTTTCCATACTAGTTGAATTATTTTTGTCGAAGCTCAGACACCGGTTCTCCTACGAAGCCAAAGCAATTTTGATTTTGAGGGATGGAAATGCATCAGTTAATTTCTCTCTTTGATTTGCTTTGTTTTTTCAAAATGTTAGGTTACATTACACATGGATTGATAGTGGGATGCCTAATAATGTTTCTTTTCCCGTGGCATTGGATGCTGGCTGGAAGTGATCTGCTTTGTGTTCCATGTGATTGTATACAGTGTTACAATGGAAATACTGAAATCTTATTTGATTACCTAGAATTCCATCTTGGAAATTTTTTATCCAAGATGCATCATAGATTGTAAGCAGATACTCCTGATTAGTATGAAATATGCTAAAGAATTCTCTCATATATATTCAGCTCCTTCATTAATTGATGAAACCTTCATGAAGTAGGACTCTTAGTCTAATAATTAAGAAACAAGAATTATATATACTTTTTATGCTAAAACAATAATAATAATAATAATAATATTCCTTAACTATCACACTCTGCATTACAATAGGGGATGGACATCCAATGAGAAGGCTCCAATACTGTGGTTTGAATATGAACTTGTTGAAACAAAAGCACCATCTGAGGGTCCCATTAATTCGACAATGCATTCATACTCTTCAAAATTTTGTTGACGATTCAATGGCATATGAGACCTTCTAATCCCTTCCAACTTCATTGTTACTTATATCATTGTTGGTCTATTTTTTCCATTCGGGTTCAAACACCATTTCACAAGATTAGCAACTGCCATGATCTCCTCTTTTCTACCCTCTTTCATAACCCGAGCATCAAGAATTTCAAATAGACGGTTCTCCTGCAGTGACAAAATAAAATGTGTAGCTAGACTTTTTTTTTTCCTGTGATCTTATTAAAGAAATCAGCTTTTGTCCCGTTAGAAGCTCAGCAAGAACTACTCCAAAGCTATAAACATCACTCTTTTCAGTGAATTGGCTTGATTGGAAATACTCTGGGTCCAAGTAACCAAATGTGCCTTTGACTAGGGTAGTCACGTGAGTTTGATCAATAGAGATGGATCTTAATGTCCCAAAATCATACACTTTTGCTCTATATTTATCATCTAAAAGTTTATTTGTAGACTTAATATCTCTATGATAAATTGGGTGTCGAAGATGCTGAGTGTAGGTAGGCAACTGCTCCAGTGACATCAATAGCAATTTGTAAGCTCATTTCCCATGAAAGTGGAAACTCCTCATTATGATCATGGATAAGTTCGAAAAGGTTTCCATTAGAGATGATCTCATAAACTAGTAGAGGAGCATCTGTCTCCAAACAACACCCTAATAGCTTAAGTAAGTTCCTATGGTTTAACTGTGAAAGAATGGCAACCTCATGAATGAATTCCTCAAATTGGCCGTCATCAACTAGCTTTGACTTTTTAATTGCAACAATGTTTCCATCAATTAACATTCCTTTGTAAACCGTTCCCTGTCCTCCTTGATCGAAAATTCGGTTCTGATTAAAATTGTTGGTTGCTTTCTTCAACACCTTGGAAGTGAAAATTTTGGTTCTGTCAACTGTACCTTCATTAGATAATATTTGTTATTGCAACAATAGATTTTCAAAGAACTTCTCTTTGTGTTTAGTCTTCCTCATTTTCCTTGTTACTTTATACAACCAGAAGCTACCTAGGAGTAGAAGCAATGATCCTCCAATAGCTATACAGACACCTATAATACTCAAAGAGTAATGAAAGAGTTAGATTCTTAAATGTGTGAAGAAAATTGAAAATCATGACACAAGAGAATGAAAATATTTGTCTTTTTTGTTACTGTACTATTTAAATATATTCGACATCTGATATTCGGTGATTTTTGGCAAGTATGATATACATATATAAGAAATGTATCTAATCTAACGGTAGGTTTTTCAAAATCTGTTTTATAATTAGTTCTATGCATATTATCTTAGGCAATTTTGTATAAGATACACCTTATAATAAACTTCTACAAATTGTATCAACTAGATAAAGAGATCTGATGGAATTTTAACGGTGAAACAATACAGCATCTGGAACAGGAAACTCAAACTTCACATCTTTCTTTCCTGTTTCTATGCCATATTAGTTTTACCAAAGCATCCACTTGTGTAACTAGAGAGCCGCATGGGGCTCATAAAGCTAGATATTCTGTTTTCCATGATAACAAACAAATTAACACATGAGAGGATACATAGTGGGGTTTACCTAAAATAATCTCTTTCACAAGTGTTCCACTGTTGTTGCAATAAAATCCCCCTTCAGATGGGCCTCCGGAACATTTGCCTTTGCATTTGGCGCACTCTTTTACAACTGAAATGAGAAATGGATTAAAACTGCACCAGAAAAGAAAAAAGAAAAAAAAAATGAACAAGAGGGAAAATGGATTTTTTGAAATTAACTGAGATGGATGAAAGAAAAAAAATGTTAAGTTTCCAACCGAAAAGTCTAAGCTTGTAGGTGGAGGGTCCAATACTAGTATATGAAACGGTGTGGGATAGAGTGGATTCTATATGAAAGAAAAAGAGAATGAATTGTACCTTAACATCCATGTAGAATATAAGGGTTCCCTTCGTAAGTGTATTTATAGGAACAAGAATAAAGTTCCAATCGGGTCCCATTGCCAGAACCTGTGATGTTACATTTATAATCTGAGAATTCTCCAAGTGGGACAAATACATTTGTAATACTCCATTCAAGCACCACTAGAGCGTATCCCGCAACACTAACCGCGGACAGAGTTGTTGAATTGGTATCTAAAGCCAAGTTGTCTGGGTCTAATTAGAAGGCATACGTACAATTAGCAGTTGTTTCACTACTATTACTGGCACCATTAATATATTAGGCATTAGGATCAAATGGAATTGAGGACTGGCAACAGTTGATACCATAGCAACCATTTTGGGTTGCGATACCACTTTTGCAAATGAAGTTGCAACCTGCCACAATTGTTTGATCCAGTCTGGTGAGGAAGGCATTATTACAACCAATCACTATGAATTTGTTCATACTGGAGAACAGAAAAGGGCTTCCACTAAAATTTGTGCTCAATGACCGATTATAATTACCTTGACAGATGGAAGTTATTGGAGTCTTCACCGTTAAGTTTTGGGGTGTTAATGCTATGTTTAACACCTCCAAATTGAATCTTGTTAAAAATGGTTCGTGGGGTTCGAAAGAATGTTGCAACTTATTTCATACCATGGGTCACGATAACAATTCTTGCCGATTCCAAATGGGTAAGAACTATTTTTTGTTTCGCCACATTCAGCTTGACAATTAGGCTTAGCCAAAGATGGAGCTGCTGCTACTGAAGCTGGTGCTTCTTTCAAGCATAGTAGGGGGATGATAAGTTGAATCACCAAAGCCACAATCATCCTTAGCTTCTTGTGATCGATAGAGTCATTTGGAAGTATATATATATTGTTGTGCCCAGCGGCCAGAGATGAACACCAAACAATCACACAAGGGAAAGATACACAAGGTTTACGTGGTTTGGCAATTGCCTATGTCCACGGGGCAGCGGATTTCACTATATGGAGAGAAATTACAACAATAGAGGAGGAGCACTCTCAACTCAACTCACCAACACTCTTTGATTCCTCACTCTTGTTTTTGCCGCATCTATGTCACACATCCCATACTCTATTTATAGTTGGGATAGAGGAGACAAGCCACCAACACTCTATAAGCCACCCTACCAGGATGGTAGCCTGACTAAAAATCTTCAGCACCTGATTTCAGCTGCAAAGAAGCAATCTTCTTTGACTTTGGTGGTGGCTGAAATCTGAGCCAATCTTCACACACACAAAGGATGATATATTATATAGAAATTTGATAAGTGATCAATGCTTCTTCTCTATCAATACGTGCCTTTTTTTTTTTTACTTCGGAACATACAGGGGATAGAAGAAAATGTTAAAATTTTGACTAGTCCAACCTCCAAGCCACCATGCTGTTGTGGATTTCTTGACTTATATATTTGTTATAGGGAAATAATATCATTGATCTTTCTCTAATTCTTCTCAATAATTTGGCATTGATATGCCAAATAATTCTTTGTGCATTTAGAAAGATCCTGTCAACACCACTATTTGTAGCTTTTGCCACACCCCAAGAATGTGAAGCTTCAAGGAAATTATCAATAGATAATTTGGACAGAAAACATACCAAAAATGACCGATACTAAACAAAAAAAAAAAAAAATGGTCCCATTCTAAGAATAAGAATTTTTAGAAACGGTCTGCTTTTGTCTCTCTTTTCTATTATCATTGAAAATTAAACTCAGTGATTGCCTTAGTGTATACGCAACCATTTGGGATAGAATAGTCTTGAGGAGGTGACAATTTTGAAATTAAGCTAGATTTCCAAGTCATGAAAAGCCACCCATGCATGATTATCAATGCAACAAGCAATAATTTAATTTAGAATATTCCCTTCCCCCCAAAAAAAAGGAATATTTCTCAAGTCTTTACCTAATCCTTGCCATCCCCAGTGCATTTAGCTTCAGCTAAAGCACCATATCTCCATGGGCCATGTTAATTCAAGGATGCATTTAACCTTTTGAAATTTTTGTTGAAAATTCAAAGGCATAGGAGACCTTCTGATTCCTTCCAACTCCAGTGTTACTTTGCCTTTTCTTTCCATTCCAGTTTAACCATTTTTTTTTTGGGACAAAAATGGAATATTATTAAGAGAAATAAAAACCTTATTACGAAAGGTCAGCGTCCAAAAATGGACAAAGCCAGTCAGGAGGGTGATCCTTCTAGGAAAAGGAAGTCATGTTGTCTAAAGCAAATTTAGCTGCATTGTCTGCAAGTTTATTACAATTTCTAGGAATTGAGACCAAACAAGTAAGCTGAATGATGTAGATCAAATGGCGGATTGATTTATGAAGCAAATTGGCAAGAAGCAAGCAAAGAAGGAATGAGCAAAAATTTCTGCACTTGGATCGATCCAGGAGTTATATGAAGTTCCACAATTCTTATCTAGTTAGTTTCCTAAGTTGTTTCTAATTAGTTTTCTTATTGTTAGAGTTTCTTTATGTTTATGTTTTCTTGTTCCACAAGGATTAGTTTGTTATAAATAGGGCTGTAGACCTAATTAGGGTCAGGGGACTTTTGATTATTTTTTATTAATAAGATTGCTTGAGATTGTTCTCTCTTTTTCCTTGTGTTCTTCAAGGATCTCAAGGATTCGCGTAGACGATTCCCTTGTTCATCTTTTCAACTGCATCATTTGGTATCAGAGTGAGGTTTGCCAAGCTCGATGGCAAATCATGGGGATGGAGGTAGCCGCCCTCTTGACGTTGATCAAAGGGTGGAAGACCTATGCGCGGCTATGACATAACAACAACGTATTTCACAGGAGCATTCTCAAACATTGACAAAGATTCACGACATCCTAGCTGCGTTGAACGTCAATGCCAACCGTAGGCAAGTTGAGGGAAGACGCGCCGAAGGAGTTGCCGGAGGCCAGCCCATCAATCAAAATGCCACAAGGTGTCCTGGTTACTATCATCCGGATAGTGAAGATGAGTCTGAAGAGGAGGTAGAGTACGTGCCACGACTGGCACATCAACAAAGGGACTTCGAAGATTATCGAATGAGAGCGGACATTCCTAACTTTAATGAGAATTTCCAAGAGAGAACGATTCTTTGACTTAATGGGTATTGAAGAGGACAAGCTTGTGCGTATTGTGGCCTACAAGCTAAAAGGAAGCGCTGCAACTTGGTGGGATCAATTACAAAAGACAAGGCGTAGGCAAGGAAAAAGTCTCGTGTGAATGTGGCATCGAATGAAGTCCTTGTTGAGGGATCGATTTCTTCCCGTGGACTATGAGCAGTACCTATTCCACTTGTATCAAAATTGCGTTCAAGGTACAAGGCCAGTTTTTGATTACAACAATGAGTTTTCGAGGTTAACCGTCCGTAACAATCTGAATGAATCTAACTACCAACAAGTTTCCCAATATTTACATGGTCTCAAACCTTCAATCCTAGATAAAATCGGGATGCAAGTATTGTGGACAGTCGAAGAAGCCCAAGGGATGGTTCTATGGACTGAAACTATGGTGAAGAGCCGCCAACTTTTTTCGGGATACCGTAGGAACACCGCGGAGACACAATCATAGGCTATCAATAAAGGGAAAGCCTCACAACCTCCCAATCCAACAAGGGGACAACTGGAGTCCACGAAAGCTACCGCGGCTGCAGTGGGTAGCACGTCAAAGAACCCCATCTCTACGCTAGACCTTCGGTTGGGAAGTGTTTTAGGTGTGGGAAACCGGGACATCACTCCAATGTATGCCCGAAACGGAGACCCGTTAACTTGATTGAGGATGCTGAAACGTGTAAAGAGGAAGAAAATCCCGAAGGCGAGGAAGGTTATAAAGAAGCAGAATACGCCGAAGAAGAATGTGAGAGAGTTAATTGTGTGGTACAGTGGGTATTGTTTGCACCCAAGCAAGAGGACAATAGTCAAAGGCACAACATCTTCCATTCTCATTGCACAATCAATAAAAAGGTGTGCGATTTGATTATCGACAGTGGTAGCTGCGAGAATTTTATGACGAGGAGGCTAGTTGTTCACCTACAACTACCAACGAAACAACACCCAAGTCCTTACTAAGTTGGGTGGATCAAAAAGGAACCTATGGCACATGTAACTGAAATTTGTTATGTCCCTATTTTTATTGGTAAACACTATAAGTCTACTGTTGCTTGTGATGTAATTGATATGGATGCTAGCCATATACTATTGGGTAGACATTGGCAATTTGATGTAGATGTTACATCTAAGGGGAGGGATAATACATATGTTTTTATTTGGAATTCCCATAAAATTGCTATGGCTCTTGTAAAGCAACAACGTGTAACTCCACCTTCTCAAGTGAAGGGTCAATCTTTTCTAACCTTGGTCAGGTCCGAAGCTGAGTTCGTATCTAATGCTAAAGAGGCCCAATGAATATATGCTATGGTGGTGAAATCGCTTATGGTAGAGGACTAAGGGCCAATCGAAGTAGTGGTTCCTAATCAACTATGACCGTTGCTAGAAGAATTCAAAGTGCTCATCGCCGATGACTTGCCCAACCACTTGCCTCCTATGCGGGATATACAACATCACATCGATTTGATACCGGGAACAAGTTTGCCCAACTTGCCACACTATCGGATGAGTCCCAAGGAGAATGAGATTTTGAAAGAGACGATAGAGGAGTTACTACAAAAGGGCTTTATACGGGAATCCATGAGCCCATGTGCAGTCCCTACCTTACCAACGCCAAAAAAAGATGGAAGTTGGCGTATGTGTGTGGACATCCATGCGATCAATAAAATAACTATCAAGTACCGGTTCCCTATTCCGCGTTTAGATGATATACTTGATATGTTATATGGCTTGAAGTTGTTCTCTAAGATTGATTTGCGCAGTGGCTACCATCAAATTCGAGTCCGATCCGGAGATGAGTGGAAAAACCTCTTTAAGAGCAAAGATGGGTTGTATGAATGGTTGGTCATGCCGTTCGGATTATCTAATGCTTCAAGTACCTTTATGCGGGTAATGAATCAGGTACATAAACCTTTCGTTGGTAAATTTGTTGTGGTTTATTTTGACGACATTCTTATCTATTCCAAGACGAAAGAGGAACACATGGAACATTTACGTGAAGTATTGGTTGCTTTAAAAGATAACCAATTGTTTATTAACCTCAAGAAGTGCAGCTTTATGACCGACAATTTGTTGTTCTTGGGTTATGTGGTGAGTGCTAATGGCATTCATGTTGATGAAGAAAAGGTGCGTGCGATTCGAGAGTGGTCTACACCCAAAACCGTCATCTAAGTTAGAAGTTTCCATGGGTTTGCTACTTTCTACCACCGTTTTATCAGAAATTTCAGCACCATAGTAGCGCCAATCACGGAGTGCTTGAAGAAGGGTCGTTTCTTTTGGGGTGATGAAGCGGAAAAGAGCTTCGTCAAGATCAAAGAGAAATTGTGTATAGCTCATGTTCTAGCCTTACCGAGCTTTGAGAAGGTTTTTGAAGTGGAATGTGATGCTAGTGGAGTAGGAATTGGGGCTGTTTTGTCACAAGAGAAATGTCTAGTGGCATTTTTTAGTGAGAAACTAAGTGAATCTCGTCAAAAGTGGAGCACCTATGATCAAGAGTTCTATGCAGTATTTAGAGCCTTGAAGCATTGGGAGCATTACTTAATTCAAAGGGAGTTCGTCTTTCACACCAACCATCAAGCTTTGAAGTTCGTCAATAGTCAAAAAAAGTAGGATGGAATGCACATGAGGTGGGCAGCTTTCTTGCAAAAGTTCTCTTTCAACATTCAACACAAGTCCGGGGTTCAAAATCGAGTTGTGGATGCCTTGAGTCGGCGTGTTAGCTTGCTTGTTGCTTTGGCTCAAGAAATTATGGGCTTTGAATTCTTGAAAGAGCTTTATGAAGAGGATGAGGACTTCAAAGAAGTTTGGACTAAATGCGTCGCCAACCAACCAGTGAGTGACTATTTGCTTAATGATGGGTTTTTGTTTAAAGGGAATAACTTGTGTGTCCCTCGATCGTCATTGCTTGAGAAGCTTATCCGAGACTTACATGGTAGAGGATTAAGTGGTCACCTAGGAAGGGACAAGACTTTCGCTACATTAGCGGAGCTTTACTTTTGGCCTCAACTGATGAAGGATGTTGGTAATTTTGTGAGGAAGTGTTATACTTGCCAATCATCCAATGGGCAATCACAAAATACGGGTCTTTACATGCCATTACCCGTACCTGATACTATTTGGGTGGATCTTTCTATGGATTTTGTGTTGGGGCTACCTCGTACTCAACGTGGGATAGATTATGTTTTCGTTGTAGTGGATCGTTTTTCCAAGATGACTCATTTTATTCCATGCCGAAAGACTTCGGATGACTCTCACATAGCCAAGTTGTTCTTTAGAGAAGTGGTTCGTTTGCATGGAGTACCCACTTCTATCACTTCCGATCGAGATGTCAAATTCCTAAGCCATTTTTGGATTACTTTGTGGAGGATGTTCGACATTTCTCTCAATTGGAGCACCACAGCACATCCTCAAACGGATTGACAAACGGAGGTAACTAATAGAACCTTGGGCAACTTAATTCGTTGTGTTTGTGGAGATAAACCTAAGTGTGGACACCCCATTTTTACCAATTGATTTCTTATGTGTTTTTTGCAAATGATTAACTTGAAGAGTTGATCATTTGGTGGAGAATTGGACTTGTAAAGACCAAATTATCCAAATTATCCTTTTCGGAGAAAAAAGATAATTCATCATTTCATGCATACATTTGAATTGGAATCAACTCGTTTGCATTGCATTTGGTTTTTGTGGTGTCTTAGGATATCTCTGTAAATTTTCATGTCATTCAGACGAGAGCTCGATAGGTAATTAGGGTTTTTGCGACTTGAGGGGCGTTTTCGTCTTTTTTTCTCGTATAATTTCCAAATGACCTCCGAATTCGAATCAGATTGTTTCATGGAGTTTACATAGATGTATGGAGTGTATTTAGAGTGTTAATTGAACTTTTGAATGGTTGGGATGGGTTCGCCCAAAATCAGTTCTACGAGCAAGAATGAGTCAAACCAGGATTTCACTCAAATTAACCATGAATTGATCCTTTTCACCAAAATCAATGATTTTCAAAATGTGTTTTCAAATATCAATGTCATAATAAAATCATGTTTATAGAAGTGGATTAAGCCTAATTGATCGATTTTACAAAACAGAGAACGGTCATATGCCCTATTTTGGCACAACCGGGTCAATTAGCTAGCTTTTTACTAAAACCCTTGACCATGGTCAAGAATTTTTGATTCAAAACCCTTCTAAAAATGTGAAGGATCAAAGCACGGTCGTTTTGGCTTTTGAATCATCCAATTTGGATTGAAAATGAGTAAGATAGAGCAAAAATATCAAAATTCCACGAATTTAGGGAAATTTGGGGAAGCCATACATGGTGACCGTCCAGGCTTGGACGGCCAGCCGTCCAGGCTTGGACGGCCACCAGGATGGTCGTCCTGATTATTTGTGTTTTCAAATTTTGGGACTCTTTCACCCATTTTATCCGACTTTGCTCGATTTTTTGGAGAGAATTCAAGCATAATTCAGTCTGAGGACTCTAAGGAGATTCATCCTTAGCCCTATGATGATTTTGGTTGGATTAAATCTCAACCATTCAATGGTTCTTTACCCTAGCTCTATAAATACACTTTGATAGAGTCTTTTAGGAAAAGAGGTTCTTTTTTTGGTTCATCGTTCAAGAGAGAACCAGAGCTTAAAAAGAGAGAGAGAGAGGAGGAAATAAGGGGTTTTAAAGCTTGGAGGAGTATAGCCAAAGAGGAAGAAGAAGGGTAAGTGTCCTATCCTTGTTTCGTTTCCTTGATTTTCATATAACTCTTCTCTTCTATGCTATGGTGGAAGTTTAGTTCATCTTCATGTGAGATGAACTAGCTTCCATTCTTATGTGTTTACTATGTATGTTAGAATAGTTTATTGTTTGTTTATGCATGATAGAGTAGTATTAGTTTGTGTTTGAATATTTATGTTATTTTTTTAATACATTTGCATGTTAGAACAGGATCTGTATATGTTTTTAATGTAGGATAGTACCATATTTGTATGTTTAGGAATATGTTAGTTTGATTAAGTAAGTTGTTTGTTATGATTTTATATGTGTGAGCATGCTTAGAGTGAGTGTTAATATATTTGCATATTGTTAAGATCTTGTGGTGATCATTTGATGATCATATGATATTAATAATTATGTAAGTGTGTAAAGGCATACTTTTTGATATGTGTGAACCAGCCAACCTGGATCGGGAGGCCCTCTCGTTCACTCTTGGGGGTGATATTTATCTTGAGTGGATTGTGGATGATGTTTATCCGTCTCGATTTATCCTTCTCTATTATCCACGTTTATCATTCTCTATTATCCACTCAAGATAGGGTTTTTTGAAAAAGGGATGAGAGTTTGTAAAAAACTAGGAGTCGCTACCTTATTTTTAGGGAACAAGGAAACCACAAAAAGAGTTTTATTTTC
>JAESVK010000710.1:181278-213213 GCA_017140935.1 Hamamelis virginiana | reverse complement strand
GTGTAAAATCTCTCATTAGGTTGAACTATATTGGCTCAAAAGACTATGACCTCCATAGACCATGTTTTCAAATTGGAAAATCATCTTCATTGGTCAAAAATGTTTTTAAATCAAAGTGGGCATTTTCAAACTCAAAATGTAGCTTAAAGTTTATGAAAAATGTCTTGTGGCCTAGCCTAGTCGACTAAGCCATCTTGTATAGTCGACTAAACACATGGTAGTAAGCATGTTTTCATAAACACCTAAGCTAGTTGACTAAACCTTTAGTTCTAGTCGACTAACCGAGCCCGGATTTTCAAAATCCTTGTTTTTCACTCTTCTAGCCGACTAACCTATTAGTCTTAGTCAACTAATTGACTCCTGATTCTTTTATTAGTGTATTTATATGTTCTAATCGACTAACTTCTTTGTCCTAGTCGACTAAGTATGCTCTGCAGCAAATAACGGCTAGTTTTTGCAAACCAAACGACTGTATTTTTGTCCCTAACGGCGATATCTGCTTATAAGCTTATAAATACCAATTCAATGAGTCTTGAATCACAAGAAAAACTTAGTGAATCGTATTGAACCACACTCATACTCAAATCAACTACTTTACATCGTATTTGTGTGATTCACCTCAAAAAATAATTCTCTCTTGAGCCTAATATTAGTTCACATCTTTGAGAGATATTAGTGTGAGCTTTTATTTGTACATCATCTACTCTTGAAGGAGTTTCTCTTTGTACTCAGAAATCATATTGTTCATCTTGTGAGATTTAAGGGTTTGTATAACTCTTGTGGGTGAGAATCTTCCACCTTAAAAGAAGATTATGAGTGAGAGTCTTCCACCTTATAAAGAAGACTGTGTAAAGGTTTCTCCACCTTGAAGAAGTGATCCTTAGTGGATTGTGGAATCCTCAAGACGGAGATCTTGAGGCGTGGATGTAGGCGGAGACCGAACCACGTTAAATCTTTGTGTTTAAATCTCTCTAACTCTTCTCTTGTATTTCAATTTATACTTGCTATATTAATTGTTAAGTTGTGATTCAAATTTATCTTCTCTCATTTCTAATTAAGTTTATTAAATTGTTTATCTTCCGCTAAATTTAATTGGACCTTAATTTTTTTGGTAATTATTTTTTAAACTTTGCTAATACTCTATTCAGCCCCCCCCCGGGGGGGGGGGGTTTTCTGGGCCAACAATGACAGTTTTTACCCTCTTCACACTCACTCTAGATTTTATTCTCTAGAATTCCTCTTCCTCTTCGCAAGCAGTTCTAAGCTCAATCTCAAGGACGCTGCATTTATCACCATCATAACCGCCTTGATGAGTATGTTCTCTAACTTCTAAGCAATTAATCTTTGTTTTCATTGTCTAATTTTCCTTAGCACAATACTCCAATTTGAAATCCTATCTCCATACTGCCAAGCTAAAAATATCTGGTCCTCACAACCCTCCCATTTTACCCACCTAGGATCAAAACGTAATAGCCCACCATTCACTTGACGAGTGACCTCCAGGTTTACCAATAATGAACAATCATAACCAATCGCCATAAAATGAAATACCCCAACATTCGGAAAGCTAGTAAACCAATTCGCAGTACCAACAGTGCAATCCAAGCGATAACGCACATTTGTATCCCCTAATCGACGATTATTCCAAGTGAAGGGGTACCCAGTAAAACCCAAGTCCACCAAACCATTACAATCCAAAAAGCGACGAAAAATCCCTAAAAGAATGCTCACCAAAACCATTAACCTCCATACTTCTGCCTATTATGCATAATTTCATTCAAGTCCCCCAATACAAGCTACTGTCTCCATCGTCGTCTCATTTGAGCTGAGAGATTATCCCACCAAATCCGTCTCAGAGCATCATCATGACTAGCATGAACACAACAAAGAACCCAAGAAGTACCAGCCAAACCATCCCCAATAATGCCTAGAATAGCAGACGAACAGGTAAACATAATGTTTATAGCTGTAAGATGCGTGCATGTGTACAGATAACACATATTCAGGTTAGGAAGGTAGTTACCTTAATGCGGAATCAACCCGATGATGGATGCATATGTCCTATTGTTACAAGCCCCACGACGAACCTCCGTGCACGCTTCTATCCTCGCAACATAGAAAATAACCACAGCGAGCTATTCCCAATCCAGTTCACATACCCATGTCTAAGGAGCCTTAATGGTGATACTCCAAAAGAGAGCTCTGGTGAGAGAGAGACAGAGAATTGGGAGGGAGAGTTTTTTTTTTTTTTTTTGTTCTGTTCTGATCTTATCTCATATATCAGCTGAATAGAGTCCTAAGGTAATATGGATTGCACTCATGCAATCCCATTTCACCCTTATCCCTTAAGATTGGGACTCATCCTAATCCTATTAGGTATTCAACCTAGACTAGGATGCTTGCCCTTAATGGGCGAATATTGGACAGGCCATAACCCAGCCCAAAAGTGCAACAGTAGCTATCCCTTGGTTCCACATAAGACACAACCCACCAGGACAACCAACCGCATCCACCACAACCATCCAATCAAACTTGAGAGACTTCCTTAGTCCCTCCAATCTAGGCTCTCGATTTTTCGTCTCCATTAAGAAGACTATAAGACTATTTCAGGGGAGTGGAGACGAAAAACCTCCTTGAGGTGTCAAACCGTCAAAGGGTTCCCCAACCCCTGACGGTTCCAACTCAACACCTCCATTGGCAACAGCGGGGCCGCTCAAGGTCAGCTTCCACCACCTTCATATTATCAGTTCGAAGAGTAATGTCTGTTAGTTTGCTTCTTTTCAACAACACTGTATCATTCAACTTCATACTAGCAACATCCCTCTGGTACCATACTTCGTTTAGAACCCACCTCCGATGGTGCACAATTATCTTTCATAAGCTGACTTTGCTGAGTTTTGGTCCTCCGTTTAGCTTTGTGCACTATCTTCTTACTAGTACTATTTTTCGCACCTAAAAGTTTACTAACCTTAATTGCAGAAAAGGAAAGAGTAAAGGGGTTCATAGATCGAGGCCGGAGCCGCAACACATTGGATTGGAATTGTGTTTAAATGCTCAAGGGTGGGGGATAGTATCTAATCGAATTGCAGTGATTGGGGGTTGGCTGGTGACATTATGATGAACCACATCCATCAGATCAACCCTCCTTCCATTTCTACCCAACCCCCCATCCCCATTCGTCCCAGTCTTCCCTCTAGAGGACATAGAATTACTCCTGCAATTTGACTAACCAAACAATGGGCCATTTGGCTAGCATGAAATCAATGCCTTCTTTTTTTAAAAAAGAAAAAAAGAAATCAATGCCTTGTTTTTTTTTTTTTTTTTTTGACATCAGAACCTTTCTTTGTTGATAAACAAAGCAGGCTAATAAACCAGCTTCCAGAAAAGGCTTTAGCCAATCTGGAGGGTGATCTTTCCATGAGAAAAAGGATAACAAGGACAAAGCAAATTTGGCTATTCGATTCGCTACCCTGTTACCATCACGTGGAACATGCACCAATTCCACTAAACTGAACTGCTCCATAAGATTACGACAATCATAACATACCACTTCAATATATTTTCTCGTGGTACGTTGTCTTGCCAAGAACACACTCCACTTCCACTTTTGCATGAACTTCAACAACAATCCTATGAAAACCCAAGTCTAATGCATTCTGTAACCCCTCTCGTAATGCCAGCGCCTTGACAGGAAGGGCACAACCCATGGGGTTAACAGGTTTTGCAAGACATCCGAACATCCGAACACATAAACACAAATATAGATTTATATCAGGACACATTTATGAAACACTGCATTATGAAATTCACCCTTCTCATTTTCATAGAAATGATCAAGTCAGTATATGCTTACATAAGTTTATGTAAGCATAAAGTTGGTAGATACTTGTGCGATACATGTTTCGAAAAACTGATTGTTCGATTAAATTTTATACTTGTATGTCTTGCATACCGAAAATCACAGTGATCCAACGGTCGGTTTCTCAGAAACATCACTAAGAAAAACCGTGACAGTTTTCAGTGGTCCTAAGTTTTCATGTGTATATTTTGAGATTTTTACATTGGTTCATTGTGATTTTTGACATGCATGACATTTAATAAGAAGAATATTTAGTCTAACTGTCAGTTTTTCAAAATATGTATCCTACAATTATCTGTTAGCTTCATGCTTACATAAGATATATACTCACTAGATCGGGCTAGTCATTTTCATTCCTTTTCATCGGCCATTTGGCCCCAGCTTTGCTCATACATTTGTTACTATTCTTCTCAGCATCAACTTGAGTTCTAGCTTTGTTTGCAAAGCCCGGGACTTGAGGGTTTCATTTTTAAATTTTTTATTTTATTTTATTTTTTGACAAAATAAAATAAAATATACCCTTATCCGAACACTTCAATATTAGCAAATTTGTATTCATGAATTTCCTTGTCCAAAACCTCTAACCTAAAATGAAGATATATACCATTAAACCAACAAATCATTGGCTGGGAGTTGAAGAAGAGTACAGTTATTGTTGATGGGTATGTTATATTAACAGTTCCGATCAAGTCAGTATATGCTTACATATTTTGAAAAATTGACCGTTACATTAGATAATGTATTTATGAATATCTTGCATATACCAAAAATCACAGTGATCCGATATCAGGATTCAAAAATGTCGTTATGAAAAACTGTGACCGTTGAAAATTGTCACAGTTTTTCTTATTGTCATCACAGTTTTTCTTATTGATATTTTTGAGAAACCAACAGTTGCGCTGATAGCATGTATCAACATTATAAAATGGCACAGCTGCCAAAGAGTTTTGTTTAGAGTCCATCATGGATAAACATATTTTATTTGAAAGAGGTTTAAAGTCAATAAAAATATAGTAAAAGATTACTAGAGAACAGTGAGCAAAAATGTAACGGATGATGATGATAATTAATGTGAAAGAATTTATTATACATAGAATATCTGCCCAACGTTCAAGAGAGACTCATGAGGTACATTGAAGATTACACTGTTTTCCCTACAAATCTTTCGAAGAAATGCATATATATAATCTACAGCTATCTTCTTATAGAACTTTGACTCCCTCCTTGCTCTCACCATTGTGTTCCCCAGTATGTGCACCACCCCTGCATCTCTACAGTTGTTCAAGAACT
Source organism: Hamamelis virginiana (assembly GCA_017140935.1). Lineage (NCBI taxonomy): Eukaryota > Viridiplantae > Streptophyta > Magnoliopsida > Saxifragales > Hamamelidaceae > Hamamelis > Hamamelis virginiana. The sequence goes on along the minus strand of JAESVK010000710.1, from coordinate 208,064 downwards.
CTAGCTCATCAGTCTCTGTATGGCTGCTAGCCTGACCCGATGATCTTACTGTATTATTCACCTGCAATGGACATGTAAAGGGCACGATTGAGTCTACCGACGAAATTGTGAGGTCCACATTGGTGGAAGTAGTGTTGCTAATATCGTTCAACAGATGGTCTCTTGACCGATCAGTTTGCTGGTTATATAAACTGTACTCATCCGAATCTGAACACCCTTCCATCATGGACTCAAGCCGCACAAACATGAAGAGGTTATCAAAGAGCTTTTTCTCAAAATCTTCGTCTTTCTTATGGAGGTCTTTATAACCGTATCTTCCAACACAACGGAACATGTGGAAATTCTTGGGTCCGATCCGCTTTACCAGGAATCTCTCTTCTTCTGGGACTGTGTAGACTGGAAGGTACTTTACACAGACAAAAACGACGACAGAATGGATGGCTGGTAGGTTTGTGATGAAATGGGAGAAAATGGGGGGCACCCCACTTGCTAGCTCAGTGTACACCAGTCCAATCCCTGGCACCCGGACTAGACCTAAGCTTGGGCCAAGTCCAAGAATCCATGCCATTGAAACCTTGCTGTGCATTTCAAACTCGTATCGTTTCACTGTACCGTAATGCCAAACATACATGATGACCAGAAAGGCTGCCGCGATCACAAGTGGGACCCATCCACCTTGATCGACCTTGAAAAGCACAGCAGAGAAGTATGTGCATTCCACTAATAGTGACAGGGTGGTGAAGATCAGGACAACAATCCAATGGCAGCGCCACACTAATAACATGATCAGAACCATGAGGAATGTTGTTGCCAGCATGACTATCACGACTGCAGTACCTGTTGCGACATTGACATATCGTGCTAATGAGTACAATTTTCATTTTGGCAAAGAATCTTGAAATGGTATCATAACTCTATAAACAGTGAAAGTAATATGCATGAAGCAGAACAATGTATGCTAGCTTTGCTAAACAAACTGAACCTACAATCACCTGTTTCACACAGATAAGTATACACCAGCTGGGCAAGAGATTGATGCAACTCTAATTTCTAATTAATTGCTAAAAAGGAAAATACAAGAATGTGTGTTCCATTTGAGATTTGGCATGGATGCGAACTGACCAGGAATCCAAAGCTATCAAGGATTTTGACGCTTAAAACCAGGCTAGCGAAGCCACATACAAAAACATTTAGATGTAACCAATTTGAAGATTTCAGAAGTAATTAACATATAAAGGAAAACAGTAAAGTAAAAGAAAACAAATTAATTATATCCCTACTTTTTAAAAAAAAAAATTTAATGAGCAGAACAATGTAATAAAAGAGAGATTTCAAGGGATAGAGATGAAATAAGATAAACAATTAAAACATTTTGTGGATAAATAAAATAAGATAATAAATAACCAACAGATAACCTTTCCATTTACATCCTTGAGTAGTGTTAATGTGAGGTAATTAACAGTTGCAATCTATCTGAGTCTAATAATGCATTGAATCTTTTCTGAGAGAGGAGATAAATGTGACCAAATGGAAATAAAGAATTTCCAGTACAGAAAATCTTCTGAAAATTTCTTGGGGTGAATAGAAGGAAAGGATTTCTGAAGAACAGCCACTTCCAAAAGAGAATGTGAACAAGATAAATCAGGAGTATGGTTGATATCTTCCAAAGGTCTACACTTAAACCCAAAACCGTTGTCAAATTTCAGTATGTCAATCTACCGAGCTACAATAGTTGGAATAAACACTCATTCATGGCCACTAAAGCCTAATTTGACAATGAAAATAAAGAAAATGGTTCATTGTAAATTTGTCATCGTTCATGCAGCTTGATCTTCCCTGCAATATTGCTGCCTCTTTCCTTTATTGTTTGGACACTAGCACACATATGCATAAACAAAGTCTTAAGACAAAAGACAACTTAGAAGGAAGAGAAACTAGAAAGCGATACTTTTAATATTTAAATTATTTATGTATGTATTTATACATGTGTAGACCCATTTAAAGATGATGCATCAACATAGAAATTTAATGCCAATGTTTTTTCTTTATTGAGATTGTTGGGGAAAGTATGATTTCCTATTAGAAATATATTTAATAAAATGAAAGGATATGCAAATATAAAATTCAGAAAATGAAGCTTATGAACTCACCATAGGCATTTCCAATTTGGCTTTGATTTCTGAATCCGGCAGTCACAGAAATGCACAGAATCATAAGGATCCAATTAATATCTGGAATATATATCTGGCCAAGGAATTTCTTTGATGTATGTACAATTTTTACTCTGGGAAAACAGCCAAGTGCAAGAGCCTGCTTGATTATTGAAAAAGTTGCAGTTATGGTGGCCTGACTAGCAACACAAGCAGCAGCAGTTGCAACGATAAACACTGGCCAGTATATGCTTTCTGCAGAATAAGAAATTATCATGTCAGATAATAACTTCTTGGTTCATTAAAGGGGGCACCTGCAAAACAACCATTTTTTAAGGGCACTAACCAAAATTTTGCACCATAACATCTGATAATTTGTGAATAATTAATGAATACTCTGAATTATTTGTAAAATTCCTAGCCTACTCTGACTGCATTCCAAAATGAAATTATATACCCTTTCTTTTCTAAGATGTATTTCTTCTCTCACTTAACTCCACGCTAGAATATCTCCCAACTCATTTATTTTTCCCTGATTATTCACCAACTTCATCAGGCTGAAAAAAAAAAAAAAAAGAAAAAAAAAAGAAGTTACCAACTTAGTAATTATTCCGGAAAATACACAAGTCAACTCAACTCAACTAAACCTTAATCCCAAATACATGGGTACGGCTACATGAATTCTTTTTCGGCATTTAGCTCTATAAAGGGTCATATCACCCCTTAGATCTTTTAACACACATGTCCTTTCTCACAACCTCTAACCACATAATTTTCGGTCTACCTTTTATCCTTATAATACCTTTGACTTGAATCAAGTCACCATTTTGCATTGTTGCATTCCTAAGTCTTTGTTGCACATGACCAAACCATCCGAGACGATTCTTCATCATCTTGTCCTCAATTGGAGCCACTCCTACCTTCTTATGAATTCGTTCATTTCTTATTTTATCCTTCCTTGTACTACTACCCCTTATCCAGCTTAAAATTCTCATGTCAGCTGCAGATTTTCTAGGTATGTTGTTTCTTAATTGCCTAACATTCAATTCCATAAAGCATAACTAGTCTTATAGTGGTCTTGTAAAAATTTTCCTTTATTCTACTGTCATATAGTACTCTAGAAGCACTTCTCACTTCATCCACCCCACTCTAATTCCACGGGCAACATATTCCCCAATCTCTCCATCTTCATGAATAATTGATCGAAGATATTAAAATGGTCACTTTTAGATATTTCTTCCCCATCAATTGTCACTATGCCCTCATTTCTATTCTTAGGTTGACTAAATTTACATTCCACATAATCTATTTTAGTACTTAACCTAAAACCTTTATATTCTAACTTAGAATTAACCCCTAGTCCCCTACTCTAGTTTCATAAACTAATACTATATCATCAGCAAATTTGTATAAGAATAAAATCCACTCTATCCTGCATTGCCTAAATAAAAGGCTTGTTGTAGCTTCATATACCTATATTGGGCCCTCCACCTACAAGCTTAGGCTTTTAGGTTGAAAACTTAACATGGTATCAGAACATTGGTCTTCCATGTGGATACCATGTTAAGTTTCCAACCTAAAAGCCTAAACTTGTAGATGGAGGCCCATACAGGTATATAAAGCTATAACAAGCCTTCTATTTAGGCGATGTGGGATATAGTGGATTCTAGTTTTCTACACAAATAACATACAACATGAAACATCTTCTTCAATACGTTGAATCAATTCATCCACAGTTAAAGAGAAAAGATAAAGATCTAGAGTTGATCTTTGATGTAAGCCTCTTTTGATCAAGAATTCACTTGTTTCTCATTCTGCTATTCTAATACTAGTTATAGTTCTGTCATGTGTCACTAATTACATTAATATCTAGTACATACTCATTTCCACAGTCCAGATCCTATTAGCATATGCTTACTTTAGCTAAGCATGGAGATAACGGATAAATGTGGGATACATATTTCGAAATGGATTAGATATTCTTTTTATGGATGTCATGCATGCCATAAATCACAGTGATCCAATTACTATTATTACTCCATCACTTTTTCTATTAACATCTACGACTTCCTTTTATAACTATCTACCTACAGTTATTTCTACTCCAATTCCTAATCTTTTCCTTTCCTATATACCGAAGTTTATATCCCACATTTTCAATTTCCCTAGATTTTTCTCTTAACCACTTATTTTCTTGTAAACAAGCTATATTAATTCTTCTTCTAATCAGAACATTTCATTGTCTTCATTTCATAAATCCATTCTTTGCTTATAAAGTCATTACCAAAAAATAATAAAAAGGTAAAATAGAGTCCATACAAAATATTACTAGGCATGTTTGGAGCAACATCATTTGCTAAACTCTTTGGAAAAAAAATCATGTAAGGGCAACAATATGTACTCACTTCAACTTCAGTGATGATTGATGACCAAGATAGACCCATTTCAAATCAAGCATAAATCAACACTGTTGATTCATTTCAATGTGGTGTCCAAATGCTCAGTAATGACACGTGCAGGCAACCCTTGGTTATTGAATCAGTCCACAGTGTTTCACACAAGAATTGAAATAAGACCATTTTCTTTTAGGTTGCAATTAAAGGAATTAATTTTTCTTAAAACTTGTTAAAAATAATAGAGTTCTGTCACATTGTTTTCAATTTCACTTTGGTGACTACAATTATACATCCATATTACACTACTAACTTATATGTACAAATGATATGTCAAACAGAAGAGAATCATTTAATTTCCATAGGAAGTCCATCCTTAGTCACCAGAAAATACTTTTACACATGGCTTCGAATGGAAATCATTCCCCAGTTAGAAACTCGTTTTAGTTTGTTACAGCACTAGTCAGTAAATAAGCTTATTTAACCCAAATGTACAAGAGCCTAAAACTATATTTATACCAAATCCTTTTAAAACCATGTCATGGTTCAAATTTATATTATAGAGGAAACTTTTCATTAAGAATTTGGTTCAAGGTTGTTTTTCCACCACTTTTGTTCACTGTGACAAAAAGCACATGTATCACTTCTAGTTGTTAGTTCGTTACTACACCAAGTCATTTTCGTATTATGTCCATTTTCCAGCAAATAAGTTTCATTGCAACAATTGGAGTCCAAGGTATAGCTGCTTCCCAGGAAACCTAATCTCAAAATTGATGGGAGCCTCGCTAAAAATTTCAAGGAAACCCATTTTCAGTGAGTGCTTTCTACTATTGAAGACACTCAAGAAACAAAATTTATTGGAATGGAAATTTTTTTAGGAAGTTATTAAGATCAGTTTCCCAATGTTTTCATAAAATTTAGGTAAGAACCTGTAATATTTAATTTCATCATATCTTCTCTTAATTCTTTGTAGCCATTTTCTCAAGGTTTCCCAAATCTATACACAAATTCTCTAACATTCATTCAGTATCATTTTCATGTCTGTTTCTGTTTCTCATATTAAAAGCTATTGGTCCAAAAAATCCCCAAACTAAATGGAAATATACATAATATGGACTAAAGATCAGAACAGACCTGGAATAGATCGATAAAATGCATCAATCACATGATCCTTATTTTTCATTAGGTAGGCAGCTTGTCCAGAATAAGCTAAAAGAAGGCAAGGAAACACAACTACTGTGAAAGCAAGCTGTACAGCCGAAACTGGAAAATGGGCCAAGTCTGCAAAAAGTGCCTCAGTCCCTGTAATAGTTTGTAAGCAGTCATCAGAATCTGATTGACTAGTTTTTATGCGAATTTAACAAACCCTAGAGCTAGGTTTTAGAATAATATGGATCAATTGACGTAATGATTTTTTTACCTGTGATGCTAAGCATAATCCCTCCAAGAGAGGTCCAACCATCTCTCCCTCCCCTCCTAAAATAACGATATATATACAGAGGTGAAAAAGCTTTTAAAACGGTGCAATCGTATTTCCAAATGTTGAATATTCCAATGCCGCCAATTAAGAGAAACCAAAGCAGAACAATTGGAGCAAAAAGCCAACCAACTTTATCTGTACCATAGTGTTGCATACTAAACAAACCTATTAATATTATAACAGCAACCACCACAACTACATCTGTACCACAGGAAACAAACTAACAGTCAGACTTGGGGAGTTAAAGTCCATGGCATGGAAAAAAAAAATGAAATCAATAGCTATGGAAATAGTTGCAGACAGAGAAGAAAACAGAAGAGATGTTTAGTTTTAGTAGGGATATACCATTACTCATCTTGGGGTGGTCTACCTTGATTCCCCCAGCAGCTGAAAGAACTGCAAAAGATAGTTTGGTTAAGCATCTTGTCATGAAGAATAATATCTCGAGGACAAAACTTTATAAATAATAAAGAAATAACTAACAAAAATTACAGTGAAACCCTGAAACATGGTTCTAATATATTCAAGTAAATGATAAAAGTTGAATATGAAAATAAAATAAAAAAACACATAAATTACAGGTTCACAAAAGGTGCACAACTACTCATATAACTCCGGTTTTGTATCTTATTAGATCTGATCAATAGTTGGATAGAAACAGGCCAACAAGAACAATATTAAACTGAAATTGTTACTTTTTCTTTTTTTTCTTTTTTTTGAAGGTTTTTCTCATTTCCTTTGTCTGTCAATTGCAACAACCAAATTTATAGGGTGTGTATCAATCTGAAACAACCATCAGCTGGAATCAATCCCCTAATCACCTAACAACAAAGTTTCACTCTGCTAGATATTTAGATTTTAGATGCTTACACCGAGTTCTGCCCAACCAAGCCTCACTTGGCCTCGCTGGCCTATGAAGGAAACCATTCTCTCAACCTCATAATGACCTCCCAAATGGAGTCAAGATATTTCATGACTATAAAAAGACCTAAAACATGAGGACACTGAACCAATACAACATGCAAATAAGACAGCAACCTTACTAATGCAGATGCTAATATGTGTACACCACTGAACCACGTCTGTAATCTATGTTCTTTCATGGTCTCATTCAATGGTTTGTTTTAACACAAATATACAAAGGCATTATATCTATTAGAATATGTGTTTGCAAACAGAAAAATCAGAAAAATATATTGACAGAGAGAAAGCTAGCTAGGCAAAAATGGTCTAAATGGTCCAAGCATGAAGGTATACCTGATATAGCTGGAGTGAGAATCCCATCTCCAATCACCATGCAAGTTCCAACGAGGACAAGGATAAGAAGTGCATTTTTCTTGTATGCAGGTCCTTCCAACCATCTCTTGGTTTTTGCAGCGAATGATTGTTCATGGAATGTCGATCGACTATACGTTGTCAGCTCCTCATCAGTCCGGTGTTGGTTAGGAATAGTTTTGATTTTTGCATGTCGACAGAGTAAGGAATATAGAGCAAATGTTCCACCTGCACCATGAAGAGGATAAATTTAGTGGAACTTAGCATAGCCTCATTAATATCAAGAGGAAGATAATACAGTGCCATTTAGAGGCATGCAATTGAAATAGTCGCACGCATAGCAAAGGATGCATAATGCCACATTAAGAAAGAGAGTTAATAAAAGAAATCACCTTTTGCATTGTATTCATAAAATATAATATTATATGTACAAATGTGTCATCAAGTATTTATTTTGGTTTGTTCAAATAACTTCTTTCCAAAAGTGGAGCTAGGGGGTGTGCGGGGGCAACTGGCCGCCCTCAACTTTTCTATATTTTAATTTGGTATATAAATTTTATATTAAACTACAATATGCCCCTCTGCATTAGTCTTTGTATAATAACGTGCCCCCCCTCCCCCCAACTCCTCCTTCCCCCCAACACACGCACACACACAAATCTTATTTCTTTTCCGGCATTTCCCCTCAGGAATTTTTTTGGCCCTCTCTTCTATTTTCACCCTCCCTAAATATAAGCTACACGAGAATTTCCCCTGCACACTTATTTGTCATTAAACACAATCAAGTAAATGTCTTCTAATAACTTAAATTCCATTTACTTCAAGTTATTTAATGTAAATCAGAAAATACTCCCCAGTTGATTTCTAAATAAAAAAAACTTGGAAAAATTAAATTTCAAATAAATTAAAATATCATTTCCAGTGATATTATGTTAAGACATGTGGGGATATGTTTTATACCATCATCTTAGTATGGGGATTATTTATAATATTTATTTCTTCATAATATAAATATAAGAGGCAGTCCACATTATTTCTCTCTCTCTCTCTCTTTCTCTCTCTCACAAACCCCAACATGGTATTGGGGCATTGATCCGAACGCTTTTTTTGTTTCTCCTTTCTTCCTTTCTTCTGATTTTTTTTCCAGGAAAAGTTCAAACCAACTGCAAGTTAGGGCTGTGCACAGTGCTCATAAACAGTGCGTGAACAGTAAAACCCAACTTTCATGGCTGGGTTGTGTGTGTTTTTGATGTTTATGGCATTTGTTTGAGGGGTTGAAGCTCATTGAACGCCATAACCCCATTCTTACATGGGTTTTGAAGCAAGTGTGATAAAACACTTTTTTTTTCATGTTTTTCGGCTTTGTCAAGGATTTTGCCCAATATTTTGTTGCAAGTTCAGGTTAGTATGAGTATTAAACATGTTGTTTAGTTGGTTATGATACATTTGAGGTGTTTTTGGGTATATTGTTGTTGGTGCTTGGTGTTTTGTATTCAAGTTTAGTTACCGTGCTTGATGCTGTGGGGTGCTATGCTGTGAGTAGAAGTTGTGGTGATTGTTTTTGCATAATAGACAGCCCCATATTTATCTCTTGTTGGTCATTATGGCTGACTCTAGTTCGGTTAAGATGGTGTCTGATTCAGTTAACATTCCAATCACTTCCGTCGAATTAAATGGGGCAAATTACTTCTTGTGAGCACAAGCTACGAGAGTAATCTTGAGTGCGAGAAAGAAGAGAAATATATCTTGTTTGATCCTCCATCTAAAGATAGTAAAGACGGTGGGGAGTGGGATTTTGAGAATTGTCATGTCATGGCTATGGAACAGTATGGAATCAATAATAACTTCTAATATGATGTTTTTTGGATACTGCTAAGAAGATTTGGGAGACAGTTCGAGAGATTTATCAATGGAGAAAAACTTTTCTACGGTGTATGGCTTATATGAAAGTCCCTTTCTTCTTAAACAAGAAGGGAAGCCATTGTTAGAGTATTTCAGTAAGTTTAAGGGTTTGCTTGATAAGTGGGATCATTATCATCCTCTCGGTAACGATCTTAATGTCCTAAAGAAACAGAGGAAGGAGTTTTACGTCTCAAAGTTTCTTTTAGGACTGGATTCTTCTTCACAAACAATGAAGGATCAATTATTAGTCGGGCAATGCCAAGGCTCCTTCATCGAGTAATGTATATGCTTGGCTTCTTCATACCAGCTCAAGTTCATCATCTCCATCAAGATTTCCCGGGCATGATAAGCATGCACTAGTTGGGTTAGCTAATTATCAAAGTTCCTTTAGAGATCGTGGTATGAGTACTTGATGAGCCTCTCATGCTTCTAACAGAGGTGGTTTTAGTAGTGGCTTCTGTGGTCAGAATCTAGTGGTTGAAGTTGAGGACTTTATGCATTAAAATCTCCTTAAATAGGACTTATGGCATGAAAAATATTTTAGCAGGACTTTATGCATGATTTGTCTCTAAAATAGGACTTTTGACCAAATAATCCTTTGTTAATAAGACATAAGAGACTTATTAAAAAGTGAAATGGAATTAGATTATTTGAGTTTATCTTTTATTTTATCATAAGAGATTTACTAAAATAAATAAACGTGAATGATAAAACACTAACAAACAACAAACAACCAAAGGATTAAAATCCTGCCTCTACCCTTGCTTCTTCCACTATCTTTTCATCTCCATGAACCTGTGGCTGTGATTGATCTAGTGTTTTGAAGAGTCAATGAATGAGATTGAGTTTTACCGGCCACATCAGTTCATTGAACAGGGGGTGATAACAATTGGTGGCATGTAGCTGAACTCCATTTAAATAACATTTTATACCCTTCAAATTTCACTACTTCAAGCTATTTCTTTTTCTACCACTTTAATATTTTCATAAATTCCACACATCCATAAATTCACCCTATGCAGAGCATATACATAAATGAAGCACATAAAAGGCAACACATCTCATTAGCTTTCAAGTCGGATGTTATAAAACAATAAATTAATACTGAATCCTATAGAGGAGGTAAAACCTATGTTACCCGAACCCCTTGATTCGCCCCAGAGTACCAGTATCAACATGGCACAACAAGGGCATTGATGCACCTACCAGACACCTTTTTTCTTAGTTGGCAGGTGTGGAGGGAAAAATACGATTACAAAAAAAATTATACTACATTGGTAGTGAAGAATTTTGGAAGACAAATGAATCCGACACCTAGACATGCACCTGCACCCAACACCCCTCGTATTCAAGTCCTTGTAACATAGGGTAAGAACTTAATGTGTTGAATCTTGATTTGTGTGTGGGAAAATAAGTTGTACATGAGCATGTTACTTATTCATGTTTAACCATTCCTTTAATAGAGATGGGGAATAGGAACAACACTTGTCACCAACTTTCTCAAAGGGGACAGGAAAATTAATCATGGTCAGGAATTTACTTCTCCAGCTAACTGAAGAGAATGAAATAGAAAATCTCTCTGGTAACTTCATAGCTTCATTGTTCCTTCCCTTAACATGCGAATTAGAATGGAATCTAGACGTAAGAGAAAATTCAATAGAATAAGCCATGTTTTTCAATGGTTTCCTTCATTTCCTTCATGTCGCTGGTTGTAGACAGATATATAACTGATTTATCACAGCATGGCACTTTGTTCATTATAATTATAATCCCATAAAATCAGAACTTCAAATGAAGAAAGTTCATAAAGTGACATCAACTTACCTTGTCCATTGTCATTCGCTCTACACACAATAAAAACATACTTGAGGAGAGGGACAAGAGTGAGGGAGTAAATAATCAATGAAAGAGCTCCAATCACATCTTCTGGATCATTGATTCCATGAGGAAATGTATTGTAGAAAACATACAAGGGAGATGTGCCCAAGTCTCCATAGACCACCCCGAGACTCTGGAATGCAAGTCGCAAGAGCAATAAAGCTGAAAATTTCTGCAGGTAACAAAACTGAATCAGCAAACAAAGCAAGTTCAAAGTCCCAATAACAACATCCTCAGAATCTCGCAATTCCTTTTAGGCACCATACTTGGCACTCCAATTGGAACTAGGGAATTGGAAGGAAAGGAAAGGAAATCCAAGTTAAGTTTCTGTTTCCTCATTGGAATGGGTGGAAGCATTAAAGAGAAAGGAAATAAGAGGAAGGAAAATATGTACAGTTTCAATTTCCTCCCAAATGCAGAGAGACTACCCAAATGCGGAGAGGACGAGAAGAGGTTTTAACACTTTCAAGTGTTAATTATATATATATAATATCAAGGGAAAATCCTGTCAATGAGCACATTTCCTTTCCCTTCCCTTGCTTAGTTTCCTTTCCCTACAATTCCTCGTTCCAGGCAGAGTAGGAAAAGCAATTTCCTAGAAAACTCACACTAGTACAATGTCCACAAGACAAGAAATTCTGTATTTTGCCTATAATGAATTTTTATAATTCTTCAAAATGAAAGAAACATATAGGAGAATAAGTTTATGGGATGGCTATGCACATACATCTCATTCATTACATATCATGCAACTACTCCAGCTATATAGCATACTCATATTAAAATCAATAATCATACAAGCCCAACATTTATATACTCCTTTCCATGGTTTCATTTCTGTCATACTTAAATCTAGTTGCTCTAAAAAATGAAATGGATTGGTTGTACAAGAATTGAAATTTTCAATGCCTTTCCAATTAAAACTGTGTTGGATTGGTTGATTAGCCATAGAAACACTTCACCCCCAGTAAGGTATTATGCCATTAAACATCAAGAAATAATTAAACCAAGTTCCACCTATATACATGTGTGTGTGTGGAGAGAGAGAGAGAGAGAAAGAGTCTCAACAAGGGAATTGCACCATACCTTTTCTCTATACATATGTCTAAGCTTCCCAGCCTCTTCATCCATGGGCTGATCAAGCTTCTGATCCAAAACCCACATACTACCTTTGTTCTCATCGTCTTCTTCTATCTCCACTCTTGAAGCCATTTTAAACTCAATTCAACTGATTCAACTGATTCTTCCCCTTTCACCAATTAGCCTCTCTATTCTCCCTTCTTGATTTTTTTTCTCTCTATATTGACACCCACAAACTCATACATATATCCCAACCAAACCCAATTCTAAAATCCTCTAATCAAACCAATCTAAATGAACAAAAACACAAAAATTCCAAACCCAAACAATAAAATTCAATATTCACTAAAAATCCACGCCCTACTAAAAATCCTCAAAAATTGAACCAATCTAAAATACAAATTATGGTTCCAAAACCAGTTTGATAGGCCTAGACTTAATTTTCAGTTGAATTCCAAACAGAAAGTGACCTAAAAGTTGAAACTAACCAAGAAAAGTTGAAAAGGAATCAAACCAAAACTAAATTAGTGAAAGCTCAATTAAGACCCCCCCAAGCAAAAAGCGAAAAGGAACCAAAACTAAAGATTATAAATCTTCAATTGAATGCCACCAAATTCACACACACTAAAACTGAACAAAACCACCATAGAACTGCTCAGGAATACCTCATATAAATGAAGCTCCCCATCCCAAAAAAAAAGTTGAAAATTTATCTTTATTACTTGGTTTTTACTGAAATTCTCTAGTGGGGTCAGATTGAGAGGCTCAATCTCAGCCACATAACCAAAAACAAAGCCACAATATCACAAACCAATGAACCAAAAAGGCCTTATAATTTGAATATCTGAACATTCAAGGTCGGTGTATCACAAGAACTTAAGCCCAATTCGCAGATGAGAAAAGAGAGACGAGAAATAAATGAAGGCTGTAACAGAAACAAGCGTTACTTTGTGCAGACTTATCAGGCTCCTTTTTGCTGTTTTACTGCAGCAGAGGAAAACAGAACTTTCTCTGAAGCATAAACAGATAAAACGCTGCCATTATAGAGAGAGAGAGAAAATCTAGAGAGAGAGAGAGAGGGACGGCGGAGGGGAGGAAGTGGTTCTGTTTTTTGATATCTCCACGCAACATGTTTTTTTTTTACCATAGCCTAGCGAATGGCGGATCTTTGTATATAAATATAGTAAAAACAAAAACAGTCAAAATGAAATATATATATATATATATATATATTGAGAAGAACTGGGGGAGGTTTGGTTGCATTTAATAATAGAATTTTTATTTTATTGTTACAGGTAGGACATACCACTGATTGGGGTGTTTAATCTAGTACAGCCTTCCATTGTAACCATATCATGTTTCTAGCTTTTTAAAAAAAAAATGCTTTTAAAAAAATTATATATATTCATTGGTTCTTTTGGTTTCCAATTCAGAACATTATGCTATTTATAGATATAGAAGTACACCTGCCTCATCATATTATAATATATATATATATATATATGGGAGTTCATACTATGTAGTTATCTAATCATACCATCATTTTTCATTATGAATAAAAAAATGCTAAGGTAATGTTGGGCAGAAAACTCTCACGATATTTTTTTATTATTACGTTGTGTTTGGCAGCTAGTTGAGGATAAATCTGTCCGATTTTTATTTAGTAAGTGTATTTTTTTTTGTAAATCAGTTCAATTCTGTCCAGAAAATAAGGCATAAACACAGTTTTTTTCAAACTAACTGTAAGATGGTTTACATAAAATCCATATAACAAAAAGTAATCAGAACTGGCAAGACCCAGTTTTTAAAGTTTTCAAACACGCTCTTAGAGTTTAAAAAAACAGGAAATATAGTGTTGGTATCAGTTTTCTATTTTTAGAATATATATATATACATATATGTTAGGCTAACTTAATCTATGAAGACAAGAATAGTGTAAAAAACGGAAAATAATAATCGAAAAAAAATTATTTCTGTTTTCTATTTTTTGAACTCTAGAAATAAAAAATTAATTTGAAAGTTTATAGCCAAACGTAGTCTAGAATTTGTTAAGAGGTGTACTTTTTATATGTCTCTAACGAACTTGCCATTAATTTATTTATTTATTTATTTATTTTTAATCAAATTCCCTTCTTGGTTAAAATTGGAAGGCTTAAATTGTGTAGAAACACAATTTTATAGACCTATTGTATTGCTCTATATATTATTAAAATATTAAGCTGCATGATATTTGTGTAATAATATCATATTAATATAACAATGTCGACATCTTAACCTGCATGACATTGATCGGGGGGATTTTTATGGTTTACATATTATCTACTGTTTGTATTTATATTTAATGATACCATGGCTGATTTGGAAGGATGCTTATGGTGTAATCTTTTTCTTGTCTTCTCAGTTTTCATGGATGATGAGAAATAATTAGGTCACATTACCATTCCCTTTCAAGTGTCATTGTCAATATGTCATTATGGGTGTTTGAGAGCTTTAAAACTCTAATACTTTGTCTAAATTTTTTTATTTGGGGATTTTTCTCAATATTTTCATAGTTTGTAAAAACTCCCAGCATGAATTCATGTTTTCAGAATTTACCAAAACATTTTTTTTTTTTTTTTTGATCAAAATACCCTTCACATAACATAATCCCCACATTTATATTGAAATTTCAATTTTGTGAATAATCTCCAATCTCCCAAATTGCATATAATCCCCTATTTAGAAAATAATCCCCAATTTTAGTAATGTCAAATCACTTTAATTTGCCATGCTTATATCACAATATAAATCTTTTTTAAAAAAACTAATGAAAACTGGGGATTATACACATTTTTTGGGGGTTATGAATAAAAATTCTGTATTGGGGATTATGGTTTAATATGGGGATTTGGGATCATGAATTAATTTGGGGATTATGTATTCGGCACCTTTTTTGGATTTGATGAGACATGTAAGATTATGATTTGATATAAAAAAGTAAGTAACGTACAATTTGGGGAATTATTAGTAAAGTTGGGGATTGTTCAACAAAATGGGTATTGTGGATTATTATCAAAATTGAGGATTATTCATTATTTTGGAGATTGAGGATTATGTCTTATTTAAGAAATTATTCATTATGTGGGGGATTAGGATTACTCAGTAAATTGGGGATTATACATAATATTGAGGATTGTATGTAAAAATTTGGCATATTTTCCACAAAATTTGACCGTTTGAGAGGGTAAAATCGTCCAATTAAGCGTAAAAAGATGCATGGAGGAAACTCTCAAAATATGGATTTATGTTGGGAATTTTTGGAAACTATGGGAATATTGAATAAAAATTCCCTTTTTACCTGAAAGAGATATAAGATCACTATACTGAAAGGTTCCAAAAAAACTTAGATTTTTAATAAATAAAGTGATAAAATATGGCAAAAGGACATTTGTGTCCCTCATTTTTTTTTTTTTTTTTAAAGCAAATAAGCATATTTAGAAAATAGGGAGCTTACCAATTTAAATGGATGAGTTAAATAATCTGAGAGTGGATATCTTCAAGAAGTTGACACTTATTAAATTTATATATACTCCTCGAAAGATTATTATTATTATTATTTTCAACCATTTTCCACATTTTAGAAACCAATCAGCGGTGATGCTTGCCGGAGGCCACCGGCGACAATGGTGAAAAACAATAAGAAAGTTCAAAACCCAATATTCTTTTCTCTATTTTTTTTGTTTTAATTTTGACGAAATTCATAGATGAATCGATATTATTGAGAATTAACAAATAAAGGCATTCATATGCATAGAATGTCGTGGTTTGGAGAAGGAATTTAAGGGAGTTTTGAAAAAGTTTTGATTTTTTGATGCTATGAGTCATGTATCTGGTTTGATTTCTTGGTTTTGACTTTTTGATGTTATGAATCACATATATTCGGTTTTGATTTTTGAAAAAGTTTTGATTTTTTGATACTATGAATCATGTATCTCTAGTTTGATTTGATTTTTATTTTATTTTTTAATGCTGTGAATCACGTATATCTGGTTTTGATTTTTGAAAAAGTTTTGATTTTTTGATATTATGAGTCATTTATCTCTAGTTTGATTTGTTGGTTCTCATTTTTTGATGCTATGAGTCGTGTATCTCTAGTTCTAAAATTTGAAAATTAAAAGTTTTGACTTTTTCATACTATAAGTCGTGTATCTTTGGTTTTGATTTTTTTATGCTATGAGCAGTACAAAACATATAGAGAAAATACATGTATCTCTGAACATATCTACCTTTGCCAATGAACATGGTTACTGAAAAAACATAGAGATATATGTATCTTTTGTGAATAAGGAATAGCTCCAATAATTAGTGTGTTTTTTTTTCCTCATTGAAAATCATTGCTTACGTTATGTTATTTGATTTTCCATATTTGGTTTGTAACTAAAATGGATAAAATATATGAAAAGTTTGAATTTAAACTTATCCCATATTTTATCCATATTAGTTGCAAACCAAATATGGAAAATTAAACCTGATTCTAAGCTAGAATTAAGGAAAGGTAAAAAAAATATCATTGTGCCACTAATATTTGGTTTTAATTTAAACATAAAAGGATTTTTGGGTAAACAATCTTATCAATTGGACTTTGTGATAATAAAATCAATTTTAAGGGTCCTATGGATAATTTTCCCTAAATTTTACTTATAAAGAAATTTCGATAAAAAAGATTTAGATGAAGCTTATATCATTATAGGAATGAAATTAGAAAAAACACCAAAATGAATAATATTAAATCAAACTAGTTTCAACTCCATATGATCTTAATATACATTTAAAGAAAAATAATGATGAACCTGTTTCTCAACTAATATATACTCAAATAATAGGATCCTTACTTTATTGGGCAAATAAGACTAGGCCTGATATTGCTTTCCGATTATGAGACTTAGTAGATACACTCATAATCTTAGTAAGGATCATTGGAATGGGAATGCCTTAGAGAGAGCTTTTTAATATTCAAAAGAAATAGATTATTCTCTTTGCTATAATGGATTTCCTGATGTGGTTGAAGATTATAGAGATGCTAATTGGATAACTGATAGCAAGACATTAAATCCACTACAGCATATGTATTTACGTTTGGAGGAGTAATTATATCTGGTGGTTCTAAGATACAGACTATTGTTTCTAGTAGTACTATTGAATCAAAACTTATAGCCTTGGATACAACTTGTGTAGAATCAGAATGGATTAAAATTTTATTACTTGATATACCTGTTAGCCTTATGGCTATCCTCATGACGGTCAAGGTTTTGATGATAACAAACATATATATTGTTAGCTAATGTGTTTATCAAGTTATGAAGTTATATATGAAGCAAATTAGCATGAAGTCATCCAAAGCAAATTAGCATGAAGGCATCCAAAGCAAACCAATAAAGCAATTCAAGGAAGCCAAAGCTCAAGCATGAATTGGAAGATTATTAAAGCTATAAGCTTAAGTGGATTTGTTGCATATTCACTAAGGAGCATGGAGCAGAGAGCTATGGCATTGTTGCAGTTCAAAGATGAAGTCAAGCACAAAAATTAAAGATTTATTTGTGAAGACTTTATAATAATTCTTGTGTGAGAGTATTAAGACTTATTTTATAAAACTCTCTTTATGGGTTAAACACTCTAGGATGCCTTGGTGGTTGGTTCAAGCCATTTTTACCTTAATTTTGATTAAACTTGTTTTATCTTGAAAATAGGCAAAATCAAGCTTGGCTGTTAGAACATGCTTCTATGCCATTAGAATGAGGGCACTTCATTAGAATGGGACAGAGAGCATATTTTGACCTTTGTTCAACGTTAGAACGAATTATGCCTTTTTGGCAACGTTATTAGAATGGGTTTAGTGACCGTTCGAACGATTTGTTATTTTGTGCCTATAACAGCTAGTCCATTAGAACGAGGTCTCAGGTCGTTCTAATGGGGATGTTCTAAAAAAGGCCTGTAACGGCTAGTCTGTTAGAGTGGGCTCTCGGGCCGTTCTAACGGGGATGCACTGAAAAGTGCATAACTGCTAGTTTTGAGCTCCCAACGACTCTACTTGACCTTGTGCTTATAAATAGCCATTCATATGACTTTAATAAAAAAGGCCTAAGGAGGTAAGAAACCTCTCCTAACCTATGTGTATCTAGAGGCTAAATTTAACTTAAACTATGGTTTTTTTTTTTTGGATAAGCAAAAACTATGGTTAAAGTGAACCTAAACATGCTTCTAAGTTGTAATGCAATTTTTGATAGCAGCTTTAATAATAAAAATCATGTTTAAAAATAAATAAAAATGCCCTAAAAATGATGAATATGCATGCAATCCTAATTGTGTTTATGTGAACCTAGGTGTAATTTTTATGTTAAAACAACCTAAAAATCAACTTAAAACATGTTCTAAAGTCAATTTAAATTCTCGAAAGAATATTAAACTCACTTTAACAATACTAGAAATTGATTTATAATGCATAAAATAAATGTAAACTATATGCAAGCTACCTATGTATGCAATCAATATGCAAATATATATATATTAAAAAAAAAAAAAACTCATAAATTATGCTCTCAAATCAACTACTTTACACAAGGGAAGAGACTTACCTCAGCGATTGTTTCCTCGTCCACAATTGCATATCACAAACAATTAAAGAACTATTTTACACAAGGGAAGAGTCTTACCTCAATGATCATTTCCTCGTCCACAATTCATAATTCAAACAATCATGCTAAAAAACAACCCTAAGCATGTTACTAATCATAGCATGTGATCAAAGAGCATTCAAAACAATCATTCTAGCTCGATATCAACATTTGAAAACAAAAACCCTAATTCCTATATGCTTTTAAACTTAAAAACAAAACAAAAATCTTATCATGCTCCTAAAAAACATAAAATAATGACAATTCCTATCATGCTCCTACATGTAACATTATAACCCTAATCATGCATACTAAATAACTCCTATCATTACAAAAAAATAAACTAAGAAAGAGAAGAAGATAAGATATCCTAGTAAGCTGCTAGAAGAAACTATCACGCTTCTGCTACTAAAATAAAAGAAAAGAAAAAGAAGAGAGACGAGAAAACATCACAAATAAAACCTAGCATGCTTCTAATAAAAGAAAAAAAAAATATAAAAGAGGAAGAGAACCTACCTCTTGAAGACTTGAAGTTGCTGGAGTTCCTCCCTTAGCTTCTTTTCTTAAGGCTCTCCACAATTCTTTCGAAGATTTAATTTAATAAAACCCTAAGTTAAGGTCCCTATTTATAGAAAATTGGCTCAAGCATGGATGGTTGAGATCAAATATGATCAAGATGATCCTAGCGTTGTCATTGAGTCGCCCAAGATCATGGATAATCGGATTAGATCAAAAATATTGAAAGAAATCAGATAAAGAAATGATAAAATTCCAAAATAATAAAAAACTCAGAGTTGGAGTTGAAATAGGCCAAACTGGGCCTAATGTCTATCCAGCCCCGGCCCCTAGCTTGGATAGTCAATTTTGGTTCAAACCCTAATAATGGTCAATTAACCATCATGAGCCAAAATGTTCTTGAACCATGCCATTGCTTGACTAAATCTTTTAACTACACTATAATTTTTTATAAAAGTCCAATAAAACAAATCGAGACGAATTCGGAGGTTAAACGAAAATTATGCGAGAGACAATTCTTCCCTTCAAGTCACAAAAGATATCATTACCTATTGAGCTTCGATCGGAATGACATGCAATTTGACATGGGCATTCCTATACTCTCTAAAAACTAAATGAAAAAAGAATGACTCAATTCCGAGTTAAAATTCTACATAAAATAATAGCCTTTATCTACCTAAGGAAAATGATAATTTAGAGAACTAGAATTTTGAGGCCTCTTTCTCCGAAGATAAGTGGTTATTCTCAACCAATTGAGGAATGTAATGATGAATTATGTTTCACAAGTCAAAAATATGTTGTCTACAAAACCATTTCCCAATACACATCTATTGTGTATATAAGTGAGTGTTTTTACAAATCAGAAACACATCATAGAATCAAAATACGTATTCTCCTCTTCTCTGATTCTACTTCTTCTACGAACAATTATTGTCATTCTTTTTTTCTTTTTTTTCTTTTTTTGCGATAAATTAAAACTTGCATCTGTATACTACATTCGTGCTGTGTAGATCTAAAAGCCTGTAATGAATTGGGTTGGATTTTAGAGTTGTGTACAACTGCTACAAACTGCACAAAAGGAGGCCTGTACAACTTTAGGACACCAATTACATGCTTTACAATTATCCATACTATATTTCTTTCATTCTCTTTGAATGATTATTTTATTTGAATTAAATTTTATGATTCACACACATATACATATACAGAAATGATCCTGTAAACATATGCTTACGTAAGTTCATGTAAACGTATGCTCACATAATTGTGGGATACATGTTTCAAAAAACTGATCGTTAGATTAGATACTATACTATTGTATGTTATGCATGCAAAAAATCACAGTGATCCCGTAGTCGGTTTCTTAGAAATTTCACTGAGAAAAACTGTGATAGTTTTCAGCGGTTACAAATTTTCTAGTCTATATTTTGAGATATTTACATTGGATTGCCATGATTTTTGGCTTGCATGACATCCATAAATAGAATATATATTCCAACGGTAAGTTTTTCAAAGTATATATCTCACAATTATCTATTAGCTTCATGCTTACATATATTGTGTAAGCATATAGTGACTAGATTGAGATTGTATATATATACTGTAATGCCCTGCATTTTCATAGATTTTTAAATTTATTAAAATTTATATTTTGGGTTACAATTATATAATTTGTCATAGAGTTTAGTTATGACAAATACCTAACAATTGCACCAACCCTCCCGAGTAGGTCGACACTTGTCAAAGCGAAGGTACATCTTGTACTGCACATTCATATTTCTATACTCAGGACATAAATATAACAACATGATATGAAATGAATAGTACATAACATATGCCCCAAATCCAAGAAGTATATGCAGCTAGTAACCGTATAATAATCATAAATGACAACAACCCTATCATATAGGATATTAAGTACTAATAATAATAGTCTAAGAGATAATACAACTCTAATGCTACTACAGATTTCAATGCAAGACTGTCTAGAACACTACTAGACCCAATGCAACATGAGGAATGTTTCCTACAGCCGAACCCCTCCCAAAAACTTGTGAATTTACTGTATAAAACATAGCGTGAACTTAAAATATCTGGTAGGAATACAACCTTAGCTGACAGCAATAATACAGATACAAGGAATATATAATAAATACATTTTAAATTACTTTTCAGTTAACATTATCATAAAAAGTGTGGGTTTAGATTCGGTTATAAACACAGTTCGAAAATCATTATAAAAATTCAATATCCAAACGTTTCCTTTCTCATTTCCATAACTAGGCTCATGAATGTATATTAGGATGTCGTTCTAGGCTCGAGCCTCCAGTACAACGACAACCAAAACCAACTACTAAGGGGTCTGACCTTTCAAGGATACCGACTACTTACCTTGCACGATCAACTGTCGGGCCACTATAAGACTATAACTTCAGGTTCGCACTACGCTCCACCGAGGACCATGGGCTTTAAATAACCTCCTTGTATACCAACCAAGCCCAAAATGCCATACATACCAGTATATATAAAACCATTGCCAAACGGGGATGAATATAGATACAAATGGCATATATATATATATATATAAGTATCAATTCCAATAAACACATCCATCATTCAAAACAAAAATGAAATAAGTATTTCATATGCCATCATCATGTTATCATAAACACACCACACAAAGGTTTCCAAACAGTTTATGTTCCGTGCATCATTATCATTTCGTAAACCTTTCCACATTTAAAATAAATCCATGTAAAGTATACAATGTAAATCACATATCATTAATGTTAGAGATGTTTGAGTATCCTACCTTGAACGATGCAATAACCCTTTCCCTACCGGTGTTCCTGTGCAATGCAAAAGCTATCCAGTGCAGGGATAGTCCTCAAGACTATCTTGATCTGAAAGAAAAGGACAAAGGTGACACATCAAACCATTGTCCCAAGCTACTCATGTTCAAACCAAACAACTTTACCCTCCAAAGGTGTTAAACCATAGTAACCAGACCCTAACAGGCCATAAAACCCTTTAGAAACAATAAAGGAAGAAAATAAACCGAAAAAGAAAAGAAAAACAGAAACCTCCCTTCTATCGATAGACTGTTTATTGATAGAGGTTTCTCTATCGAAAAAAGGTCTATCGATAGAAGTCATCTGTCGATAGAAACAAACTTCTATCGATGGGGAAATGTTTCTGTCCAAAGAAATTTTATACCCTACGACTTTCTTTATCGATAGACATTCACTTTATCGATAGAGAAGTTCCCAGTCGCGTTGGCTTGAGCTTCGAACCCCTTAAATTCTAATAAAAACCCAAAATTACTCCAATCCATCCACTAATCTCGACGTGTGATCATAAATCCACACCATGGGACTTCAAAAACACTAGATCAAGTCCAATAACAAAGATCTAACGATTCGATCTTAAAATCCACAAAGTTGTTAGCATAAAACCCACATAAACCCAAAAATGTCATACATTATGCAAAACCTTCCCAAATTCCTCAACAAAGTCATAGATCCAAACTTAAACAACACCTCAAACACTATGGAAATCTTTCATTCTCAAATCCATACCCACATCATTCCATAAATCCATAAAATCATTAAATGGATTTTATGAACAAAAGAAAAAGGGGAAGAGAGGAAGCTAGACAAGAGGAGTTTACCTCCACCGACGACTAGGCGGAATCCGGCGACCAAGCTCCTTTCTCTCTCCCGGATCACTCTCCTCTTCTCTTCTCTCCCACACGGCCAAGACAAAGGAAAGGAAAAGAAAATAAAATAAAGGTTTTTATCTTAAAACCCTTTTTGGGACATGTTGGGAATTTTCTCAAAAGTGTTTTTTTTTTTTTTCAAAATAATACAAATCATCATTTAAAAACACATAAATAATAATATGAAAATATGGGTTTTCACAACTACGACAACAAAATAGGTAAGTATTTTTCTCTATTTTATCTTGTTTTTAAATTATGCAATTATTTTATAAGCATGTTAGGATTTTTATTTTAATACTATCTAGTTTATAGGTCTTAGTTCTTCATCATATTCTTCTTTTTTTTTCTTCTAGGGTTTTGTTACACATGTTAGAATTAGGGTGTGCATATTAATTATGGTTTGCATGGTAGTATGCATATTATGGTTTGCATGGTAGTATGCATGTTAGGGTTTGCATAATAATGCATGTTAGGATTGGTTTGCATGTTAGTTTGCATATTAGGGTTTGCATGGATGTATTATTATTTTGATGCATGATAGTTATTATTTCATGCTAGTAAGCATGTGAGTGCATGTTAGAAAGCATGATAAGAATAGATTTTATTTTATGTTTTTAGCATGCATGATAGTGCACGTTTATGTTGTTTTCAAATTTAGAAACATGGTTTAGGAATTAGGATTTTGATATATATTTATGTTTACTATGGTAAAGTTAGCATGAGATAATTGAATTATTTGGTCGCTATACAATTGTGAACGAGGGAGCTTTGCATGAGGTGAGTCCCTTCCCTTGTGATTATTTTTCTAGCATTTGTTTAGTATATATAAAATTGTGGATGGGGGAGCATTGCATGAGGTGAGTTCATTCCCTTGTGTTTTATTATCACATGTTTACTTTATTTTCTAAATATATGCATATTGATGAGTATATTGGTTAGCTTGCATAGTAGCTTGATTTTGAGACTCTTAAAGTCATTTTTTTGCATGTTTTTCTTACATAGTTTGCATATTAACATATAGGATTGTGTTAATTAATATTTTTTTTTGTTTAGGATTTTTAGCATATTTAGAATGTTTAAAACATGAGTTTAAGTACATTTAATATTCTGGAATATTAAATGGCTTAAAAACATGGTTTAAATTTAATTTTATGTCATTTTAACATAGAAATTGCACTTTAATTAGGTCCCTTAGAAGTCATTAGGGTAGAGTTTGTTAACTTTTTGCATGCATTTGTATATTTAATTTTCATGTTTTCATATATTTAAGTTGTTGTCCAAAATTGAATATTAACTTAGAAATATGTTTAGGTTCACTTTTAACCCTAGTTTAGGTTGGATTAGCCTCTAGATACAAGTAAGATTAAGTGTAGTTTAGAAGCCCTTGATTAGAAGAGGTTTCTTACCACCATAGGACTACTCTGTTGTAAGAATTATAATCATGCTAATTCCTTTAGCTTAATTAGAGTTCTAGTCTTGAGAGATTTATTTTTCAAATAAAATTATTTTCAAAATAAGATTTTGTTTTAAGTATTTTTATGCGAATAAAATTTTCAAGTAATTTTTATCAAAATCGAACTCTTTGAAAGAGTTATTTTCAAAATCAAATTCCTTCTTGGATATGGATTGTTTTCAAAATAAAAGTTATCTTTTGAAAATAAAGAGTTTCAAAACAAAATAAAATCTCTCTAGAATAGAGTTTTAAATGAGTTGTATTATTGAAAGATAAGTCTTTAGATAAGAATTTGTATGAATGTAGTTTCCTACAATAGGACAAGTCCTATATAAGTTTGAATTACGTGAACTTTGAAGCTTACTAGGAAACTAGTAGGATACAAAGGCGCTAATAGAATTCAAGTCCTTCCTAGGATATTAAGTATC
Organism: Hamamelis virginiana; assembly: GCA_017140935.1. Taxonomy (NCBI): domain Eukaryota; kingdom Viridiplantae; phylum Streptophyta; class Magnoliopsida; order Saxifragales; family Hamamelidaceae; genus Hamamelis; species Hamamelis virginiana. The sequence continues at coordinate 183,138 of JAESVK010000710.1, read as the reverse complement.
TCATGCTCCGTTTGGTAGGAGGGATGGAAAAATGAAAGGAAGGAAAGTAGGAGGGATGGGCTTTCCTTCCTCAAGGAAGGGAAATCCTTCTTCCTTCTTGTGTGTTTGGTATAATGAAAGGAAAGTGGAATTCCTTCCTTCTACTTTTTTGGTAAACAAAGGGGAGGGAAATGATGTATTGTATTGAATTACAATTTTATCCTCCCATATGAAAATATATTTTAAATGCTTTTAATAATTTATTAAAATGTTAAAAATGATTTTAAAATAAAAAAATTAAAAGAAAAATAAAATAATTAAGATTAAGAAATAGGAATTCTAACTTTCAAATGATCCTTTTATAAGTGGTATTCTGTTGGCTTTATTCCAATTTTTTTAAAAAATAAATTAAAAAAATAAAAAATAAAATATTTGAAAGCCTTCATTGTGTGCGTTTGTAAGTATATATATATACATATATACATATACTATATATGTATAACAGAGAACAGGGAAAGCTGAAAGCACATATACAATGGGCAAGTGTGGGTTTTCATAAAAAATGGAGGACAACCCGGTAATTTCACGTCATGATATACCTTTTCCCTTTACTTCCCTCCCCTCATCCCCCCGAATTTGGACGGATAGCAAATGGCGGCCCATCCCCCCAATCTCCCCTCCATTATTCCCTCCCTTCTCCCCTTCCTCCCATACCAAACACACCCAATAACCCTCTTTCTTCCACTTTTTCCTCCTTCCCCTTCCTTCCTCCCACTCTTCCCTTGAAACAAACAGGCCATTAGGCTTGTATCATTGATCTTCCTATAAAAACAATCATTTGTAGCATGATTGACTCTCCTACGAACAAAGATGGCCAAATAGCTAAAGTATTGAAAAAAGATAATTGAGGATCTATTTTAGCCAATATTTAGAAATGGATGGACAACTAACTAACCAATTGGAAGTTCTAAATGGAGCAAAATAAAGCTTTCATAAAGGTCCGTTTGTGTTAACTTTTTCTAAAATCATATTTGGAGAACTATTTTTGTATACATCTTTCTAAAATATGTTCAAACCATGTCTTCACATATCAAAATTTGCATAGTAGAAGTGATTGTGATAAAAGGTAGGAGTCCCGGCCCTAACTTTTGTCACAATCACTTGTAAAGTTGTAATATAAACATTTTGTTATCCATATTATCACCTTCAAGTTATTTAAAAATAATTATCATCTCATCTCTTAAATCAAGTGAAATTTTAAGTTCCAATAGCTATTTTGAAAAAAGTTATTACAAACGTGCCCCAAGTAGACTTTTAGCAAGGGTTTTTCATTTCCATAGCTAAGACAAAATAGGAATTTCTGATATGAAGTTTAGTTTCAACGAGGGCCTTTAAATTAGTTCATTCATACATATGCTGTTCTCTCTCTTCTTGCATTTTGAACTTCAAAAGCTTAAAAGCACATGAATTATTTATGAGTTCGACAAACTTGAATTATTGTTTGCTATGCTTATCTAAAATGTATAAAATTATAAAAATGCCTTTTGGAGATTCACATCTCTTCCTATGTTGTCTCTTTGTTATTGAATTAGAGGAGTGACCCATATGCACATGCATTGTACAATTAATGCATGTGAGGTACATGTACCCTATTTTTTTTTTTCTCATCATTTGTCTATCAAGTAGTTTAAAATGATTTTGTAAACAATTTATTGAGTAGGAACTTTTATGAAAAAAAAACATGAAGAATGAGTTGGCAAACAAAATTTTAAATTCACAATATTATCACTATGATAGTTATGTTGCATCGGAGAAGCTAATATAAAGTGCGTCGGGTGGCCAGTTGTAGAATATATTTCGAAAAACCAACCATTATATTAG
>JAESVK010000710.1:78417-100808 GCA_017140935.1 Hamamelis virginiana | reverse complement strand
TTGGTTTTCTCTCCTTTAATCTCAGTTGTAAGCTACATTTCCATTTGATTATTAATATATAGCATTTATTTCACATCCTTTGCATTTATTGTTCTTCTTTGTTGCTTTACTTCCATTAATGGCTAGCTAAACTCCTAAAGGTGGGTTCTACAGTAGATTTCCTCTCCAAACCCTAGGTAAATTGTGTTTTCTCTCTCCAAAGCTTTCAATGTTAATGAAATGTTATTTTTATGCTCTCTCATCTCTTGAATCCTTATAGCTTCATATTCATGATCATTATATAACCAGTAAGTTGTTGTATTTTGATTATTGAGCACATATGCATGCTACATGTTTGTGAAAATGCTAATGAGAGTAATGAATTTCATTCCTTTTCTTAAATCATTTTATTTGAACCTTTATTGTTAAATCCTCCATTCAAGACCATAGAGTAAATGGATTCTTTAATGTGTATTGCTTTAAAAACCATTTATCAAAGGTTTGGAAGGAATGAACCTATAGGACCCATCTTCTTTATTTAACAAGTTTTCATTTGCAAATTGTCATAAATTTGGCACAAATCATTCTCAACAAACAAACAAATCCCCATATTTTACACTTTTCTTTGCATTCATTGGGTAGCAAGACCTAAGAATCATTAGAACATATTCCACTCCTTGTGGATATCACCTAGGGACTCTTAGATTTATTGCTTGACGACCGGTGGATTACTATGCTTGGGAATCTATTGCGCACCTCATTTTAAATTCAAGCAGCAATTAATGCTCAGCTTACTATAAGAGGAATTACCCGTTTTGTTTTTGCCAAAGAGTTAGTCGACTAGACCAAAGAAGTTAGTCGACTACCAACTAAAAATTCAAGCATTTAAGTTTCTCAGGCATGATTAGTCGACTGGACCAACAGAGTTAGTCGACTAGTTTTATAAAAACTTTTTATGAAAATTTTCCAGGTTCTTTTAGTCGACGGGAAAGACAAGGTTAGTTGACTAGCTTAATTGATTCACAAAACATGGCTACTGACTTGCAATTAGTTGTCTGGGTCAAAATCTTTAATCGACTAGTTGGCAAGTTAGTCGACTAGTTTATGTGTTTAGTCGACTAGATTTAGATTTCTCAAAATCATGGCTACCAGATCATATGTTCTTAAGCCATTTTTCTAAGTTTCTTAAATCTAAATCAATTCCCAACATGTAAACTAGTTAACTAGGTGTTCAAAAGCATTTTTGACTTATTTTTAAAACATTTTACAAGATTCCAAAGATATGTGTGCCAATGCAATATGAGTAAAATATATTGTCTTTGAGCTATGCAAGGATTAAACAATTTAAGATGCCTTACATATAATTCCTAATACAACTTGGCTTTCAAAAAGATCTTCATGAGCTTGTCTTCAAGGTGATCTTCATAAGCTTTTGATTGAACATTTGCACATTGAGTTGCTTGGGATATGTTGATGAGCTCCAACAAGATATGTTTTTGATTCTAAGGAGACACAACACTTAACCATATGTTAATGATTAAGGTAATGTTTGTTCATCATCAAAATGTGGTCAACGGAATTGACTTTAGGGCTAACAATGTGATGTATATTTTGAAAAACTGATCATTGGATTAAATAATGCATGTACTTATACATATCGTGTACACCAAAAGTCATGCACTGTGATCTAACAATTGGTTTCTGAAAAATTTATGTCACTGAGAAAAATTGGGGTAGTTTTCAGCGGTTACAGTTTTTCGATCATAACTATATTTTGAAATTCTGATATTGGATTATCGTGATTTTTGGTGTGCATGACATCCATAAGTATAGTATCTAATTCAAGGATCAATTTTTCAAAATATGCATCCTACTATAATCTATGGCCTTCATGCTGACATAATTTATATAAGCATATGCTGACTAGATCGAGATTTTATATATATATATATATATATTAAAAGTGTCCCTTTTTAAAATTTGGGTAAATCATAGAAATTACACCTAATGTTTGAGTCAGGTTTTATTCTAGTCCCTATACTATAAAATGCATCCAAATAGTCCCTAAAGTTATGGTCTGTTTCACTTTAGTCCCTATATATACTATAAAACATGCTAAAATAGTTTCTAAAATATTCATAGACAAATTAGTGCACATAATTAGGCACTGACATGTGCATAACTTAATGTACAGAATGACCTCATATTGGAAATTGATATATAAGATACTTTAAGCATCTTGAACGTTGTTTAAACATGAATAGCATGTACTCTTTTTTAGTCTCTTTTTCAAATGATGTAATGATGGTGGAAATATATAAAAGTCAAACAAACCTATACTTTAGGGACCATTTTGATATGTTTTATAGTATAGGGACTAAAGTAAAATCAATCAATACTTTATGCACCATTTTAACACATTTTTTAGTATAAGAACTAAAGTGAAACAGACCAATACTAATTTAGGAACCATTTAGTCGTGTTTTATAGCATAGGGACCAAAGTGAATCCCAATTCCAATTAATATTTAGGATATTTTATGTAATTTACCCTTAAAATTTTGTTTTTACATCTTTAAATTTTGTTCTATAACGTTTACCACACTAAAAAATAATATTTTTTTTGGGTATAAGGAAAGTCAAATAGTAAAAAAACCCAATGATCATCCCATTTTAGGTCTAAAATTGAAACTTTGACTTTAATTACTACGCATGTAGAGCATTTACCATTGCATCAATTTGTAATTTAAGATGTAATTTGTAGAAAGTTGTAGTCAATTAATTTTATAGTTCAGGGGCACATTGCTTCAATCGATATCACATGAGGGCAATTTAAAAAAAATCTATAGTTCAGGGGACGCAAATTGTAATTTTTTCTTAATTTTAATTTATAGAATAGGGTTTGAGTTCAAGTACACACAATAAAACTAAATTTATGTAGTTTAGAAGTTGCTTACATTCAGGGGGCGTTTGGTTGCCTGTGAAGAGCTATGTAATGTAATCTCAGATTACATTACATATCTTAAATCATGTTTGGCGCGTCATGATGCGGATGTAATCCACTTTACGGGTGTAATCTACCATGAAGAAAGGCTGTAAAATGGATTGCGGTCTTCAACCAATGTATTCTGGGTAATGTAATGTAATCTACTTTACAGTCAATTAAATTACATGGCTATCCAAATGCATTTCTGGGTAATGTAATGTTATTCCGGGTAATGTAATGTAATCTACTTTACATTCAATTAAATTACATGGCTATCCAAACGCATTTCTGGGTAATGTAATGTAATCTGACTTCACATTCCCTACTCATCAAAACAAGTGGGATGTAATTTGGAATGTAATTTAAATTACCAATGTAATCAAATTACACTGTAATATACTTTACAGTCAATTAAATTACATTACATTACAGGCAACCAAACACCCCCTCAAGGAAGAGAATAATAGAAGGTGCTAACTAGCCTCCTAGTAAAGTTTCTTGGGTTGAACCAGAGACCTGTAGAGATGGAAAATTTATAGCCATTCACAAATTGCCACGTGACTTAAGCCAAATAAATCATGACCAATTAAAATGTGTCATGTCCCACCAAGTGAACCCATTAGAATACTCTAAATGCAAATAAGAAATCGTCACGTGTCATATATTACATAATCTTGACAAATTACAATTAGTTATGTGTTTTAAATTTGTGATTAATTGGACAAATCAAATCTTGTTATCTATCACATATGACCCATGTGAAAATTGAAGAATCACTCTGTTTCACATGGCCAGATTGGGGTAATTATTAAAAAAATCAATATTTATCCTTTATCACTCATTAAATAAGGATAATTATTGAATCAATATTTATCCTTGTCATCCAAGTGGTAATAAATGGCAAGATAAGAATATCTTCTAAATAATTAATATTTATCTTCACAAATATTAATTAAATAAGGATAATTATTAAAAAGCCAATTTCTATCCAAACACTCTACTCCCTACCACTATAAATAAAGGTCGCCTCCAAACATCTGGGATACATGATTCAGAAGTAGAGAAGTTCTTTCAGATTGAAGCTCGGAGCACTAAAGTACTTCCCATGTTTTAAGTTGAAGATCAAATCTTTAAGTTGAAGATCAAAGCCTTCAAGTTGAATATCAAGCTTCAAGCCTCCAAGTTGAACATACAAATTAAAAGCAACATAGAAAGATCCATGAGATTAAAGCATTAAGGCCCTGCGGAACTTCCAAATATTAAATAAAACATCAGATTAAAGAATCAACGTACGAAGATCCAAGTTGAACATACAAATTAAAAGCAATGTATGAATAACTGTTGTTTTTTTTTTTTTTTTCTTTTTATAATTTTAATTTCTCAAACATTTTTTAAATAAAAAAACAAATAATATATAGTTTGGATATTTCATCTTGGCCGTATTGCTCACACTCGGTTTGGTTCCTTGAAGATAATTTTTTCATTAATGTTTTTTATATAGAATGGATGTGGTGCACATTTTTATTTAGTTTTAAAAATATGGTAAATCCATCACATAAATCCTCATTGGATCCATTTCCCATTGAATATTGCTTAGGCACAGACCAAATCCTACTAAATTAAAAGATGTCCGACAAATAGTTAACTAATTGCTTCTTATCATTCATTTAGTTTTGACTTATTTCACTCGACTGTTTCTCTTTCTAAGATTGCTCTATAAGTAAGAATTTTGAATTTTATTTCTCATGAATGAGAATTGGCCTATAATTTGTTTCTTCCTCTTGCTACTAATAGCTAATACTAACCATACTAATATATATATCCGGACAAAAACACAAAAAGATAAGTGCACATCTTTAGGGACTATTTTGTAAATTTGAAAATCTGGCGAGTCGAAGACGAGTTTGACCGGTTCTTATTTCAGTACAGTTTGATTAGAGATGTTAATGAAACGGGTTAAACGGGTAATCTGTCTCGCCTCTATTGGGAAGGAGATTTGAAAATTCTATAGGATTTGAGAAAAAAATTGAAAACCCTATAGGGTTTGGGACAGGAATGGATACGTCCCGCCCGCCCCGAATATATATATAAAGAGTTATATTTTTTATTCACAATATTTATCGTTTTAATATTTTTTTTCTTTTAATTTTTTCTATTCTTTTTACCATGTTAGTGTGTGTATAAATATATTTTTTTTATTACAAATACTTGTAATTTAATATTGAAGTGAAATTTGTTGAAATTATGATTAGAGTTTGTTTTTAAAAAATGAAATTATTGAAGTTAAAAAAAGAAAAAAATTATTTAAAAAAACCCGACACGAAACCGTCTCGTTCCGCCCGCATAAGTCTTGACTCGTCCCTCCATTCTTTAAGTTGGGATTGGGACTAATATGGGAAAAAAATTTTAATAATGGGACGGGATTGAGAAAGACAAAACATGGCCTGCCGTTCCCGTTAAAATCCCTAAGTTCGATAAGTCCCTTTCTTCTTTAAATCATTCTAAGCTTTGCATTAAAAATGAAGGATAGCCATAATTTTTTCTAAACCATCTGTAAACTGTTTCATATAAAAACTAGGTAGTATTAAAAACAACTTGATTTTATGATTCTTTTCGAAAGAAAAAAAAAAAAAATCAAACCCGTAATTTTCAAAGTTGTCAAACATACCCTCAGTTTTTATTTTATGAATAGAACGTGATGTGATGCGTTGGCAGACTCAAAAGGTGGAGCTCAGGAGTTGAAAATTTTGTGGTGGTGGATGGGACGGCGCTGGTTCCTTCTCTAATGAAGTGGTAAGACATGCCATTAAATGGTAAGGTGATCTCACTCACTTGGATTTAATTATATATATCCCAAAATCTAAGTATTAGGTATTTGCCAGCGAGTGAATGACAAGATTGGCATATACTCCGTATTAAATTCATTCATATTTTAATGTAAAATATTTTCAAATTTACTTTATTTATTTATTTTTTCCAGATCAAACGTGCTTATTTTACTACTATATAAAAGTAAAAGCACATTTTTGGGCTTGTTTCTGTTTTTTTTTTTTTTTACCTTTAAAAGTAAAAAGATAAAAGTTTTGATGGTAAAAAATTTGATAGTTATTTTAAAAGATTGAGATAGTAAGAAATTCTCACCTCCTCAACTTTTAAAAAATAACTACCAAAATTTTGTAATAAAGAAAATATAAAAATATTCATTTTTTTACTTTTAAAAGTAGAAAAACAGAAGTAGAAGTTTATTCAAATGTGCATTTTTATATTATGTACATTTTTTTCATAATAAAAATTAAAACAGCTCCATATTTATTCATTTCAATAATTCTTTTTAAACATATATATATAAGCTAGGCCAGGATGCAAAATGTCTGCTAAGTTAACGATCTTTATTCACCACAACATCACTCTCTTACCAAAGAAGTTGCAATGAATGCACAATAAAACTCGATCTAGGCTAAGCTCACACTCTCATCAAAGAAGTATCAATGCAATGGTTTTACTTGCATGCATGCATGCTAGATTCGGTAATTAAGTCTTGTATGTTTGACACATTTCTTTTTGTTTTTTAATCTTAGTTTTTATGCACGATCTCCCCGGTAATATAATTAATATGAGCATTTATATATTCTCTCTCCTTTGATAATTAACTTGATCGTCAGAGCCTTATAGAAAAACACCACGCCGGTGTTCACTTGTTAGAGCTCAATTCAGCCAAATCTCCGGTCCGTTAGAATACTTCCCGTTACCTCTTTTCGATATCATGAGTAACAATCTTATTGTGATAATTATACAGGGAGACGTACCATGCCAATTCAACTGACCCTGAATCATTTATATATAATGAGTCATTAATCTATCATAGTAGAGTTCCGACCAATAGTAATTAACATATACTTTTGTTGTTTTTTCCCATTGAACAATCCATATCAAGTATCAACCACTACCTTTCTATAATGGCATGAGAAGACATATTTAATTGGTAAAATCCTATATTAACTACTCTATCGTTGAGAGTTTATAAACAAATAAAAATCTTTGGTGAAACATTCATTAATATATATCACGTGCAAGTTTACTAGTACGTATACTAATATAAATATATACACCTTAACATATATTGATTTGATCAATGACTCTAGTTTGGTTAATTTATACTTTTTTTTTTATCATAATTACGTCAACCATTCAATGAAACTATTATTGTTTTTCTTTTTCAATGCTAACCAGTAATGCGCCAAGTACAATGCATCTCTACCTTTTATTTTTTTTTTCTTTTTTATTAATTTTTTTTTTTTTTTGTTTAACAAAATAATATTTTTAAAAAATCAAATCTACACAGAATCTATTATAAAGATCGATGATAGGTAATTAAACTACGTAGGACTAATTGCAACATAAATTTAATATACTTTTGATGCATGTCGTGCTTTTTAAAAAAATCACAGTAATCCAACGGTTGATTTTTGAAAAATATCATTATAAAAAATCGGGACTTATTTATTCTTTAAAATGTTGATTATTAAATATCTAATCAAACGGTCATTCCTCAAAGGAAAAAGAGCTACCTAAAAGTAGCAATTTTAATTATTACGTCCAAGGATAGGTTATAATTAATTAAGATAAAAATGAGAAAAACCAAGTATCAACTAGTTAGATTTAGAGAGCAAGCATATGCATGCCTTATCAAAATAAAAAATATTTTAGAAGCGTGATGGCAGATGCATGTCTCCGTGAATCATGAGTGTCTCTTATCCCATAATAATTAATAAAATATTTTAATAAGAAAATATTTCCATGATTTGCCTCTTATAAAATTTTCATGTGCCCTGTTCGCACTAAAATATCCATTCCCTCTATCGATTTTTATGCGAAGTGCGTAATGTTCAGGGCGTGCTAGGACTCAAAGAAAGTTTAAGAAAATCGTTTAGAACACGATTCTTAGCACCTATTAACTGAAACTAAGGTTGAAAGGCCTTAGTGCCAAGTCGGTCACTCATCTGATTTCTCTTGAGTTTTTGCTAGAATGTCCAAAACCAATTAAATTTAATAAAATTAAGAGTAACAGTAATGAAAATTTCACATTAGAATTGAAATTAATAACATACTTGAAAGTAAATAGAAATTGCATTGAAAATAAAACTCACATTACTTGAATTGATAGTAGACTTGCTCGAATTAAAAGTAGACATTGCTTGGAATTAAAAGTGAATTTGAATTGAAATACTGCTATACTCACAAATTTCCTGTCCTAAATCAAACGAACAAGAAAAAGTGGCCAAATGTCAATTTTATTGATTTATGTAAAATAATGGGTTACAACTTTCTGTTGATATATTCTTTACAAAAGAAAAAATTCCTCCGATTCGATCTCCTTTGATGGGTTGACGATCCAAGGGCTTGAAAGCTTGATCTTGAATCGGGATTTGATGGCTTCACTCCAAACATGTGGATTGAGGTAGATGATTTGAATCCGAGAGTAGTCTGGTTTAATCTCGAGCAAGGATTTCGAGCTTTGATTAAAGGGCTTGGCGCGCTTGATCTTGAATCAATCTTCACAACTCCTTTGTTGAAATGATTAAAGGACTTGATTTGAGTTTGAGGGCTTTGAGCTTAATCTCGAACATGGATGTAGTGAACTTTGATTTAAGGGCGATGAGCACGCTTGGTCTTAAATTGGGCTTCAAAGGTGGAAGACTCGACACTTGTCTCTCGTGCTTGATGAATTTTTCATAATGTTGAAGAATGCTAGAAGGTTGAAAGTCTGGTGTTTGGAAGAGCTTCAATTCTTTGGCTTTCTGAAGGTCTAATTAGTTTGGCAAAGCTTCAATCCTTTGGCTTTTTGAAGGTCCGGAGTTTGACTGAGCCTCAAAGCTTTGGTCTAGGCGATGACCCTTTCGTAATGAATGAGAGCATTGTATTTATAAGCAAAGCTAGGACTCTTAATTTTGGAATCCTGTATTTGAATCCCTTGATTTAAGGGATTTTCCAATTAAAGAATATTCGATTTTCTTATTTTTGGCATTTAATTTGAATTTGAATTTAAATTTGAATTTGACGAAATGTTTGAGTTATTATGTGGTGATGTGGCTTTCATGGGTTGACACGTGTCAATTGTTGTGGGCCTATCCTATTTTTGATGAGTCACATGTACGTGTGTCATTTCTGTGGGACTAATGTCATTCTTTAGTTTGATTCTTGTCGAGTCAAAGGGTCAACCATTTGAAAATTTGATTGTTGACTAATATTCAACGTAAGAACTTATTTGAAAATTCATTTCATCAAAGTTACATAAGAACTTATTTGAAAATTTAAGCCAGATATATGGAGTATACTTAAGGTTCTTACCCTATTAGATATTTAGATCACTATGATACACTGACACGTATTCAATTATTCACATAAATAATAATTCAAATGTCTAAAAATTAAAATTCTAAAAGTCTAGATGTATATAATGTATAGTTGTAAATAAATTTATAAATTTTTTTTTTTTTAACTTGTAATATTGTACCCCTAAGGCCCTAGCTACTACGTACTATATATTTATTTACATATAAAAAAAGTCTAAATACTAATTAAAAATTAAATACCCTACTTATGTAAGTCAAACATGCCAAAAAATTAAATTCGTCCAACAGTCAGATTTTAAAATATTTCACTATAAAATTTTATAATATTTCTTAAAATATCATCTTTGTGATTTGTCACAATAATATTTTTTAAAAACGATCATTGGATCATTATGATTTTATGCATACATGATATATATAAGTAGGAAATATAATCAAACAGTTTATTTAAAATTATCAAGTCCTGGTGGCACGTGGTTCTCACTTAAGGTTCTTACCCATTCTTTACAAAACCTAACATGGGAAAAGTATTTTGAGAAATTACCCATTGGATGAGATATTTCACGTATACATATCATACATGCAAAAAAATTACGTAGAGATCTAGCTTTCATCCTCCCAACAGACTACCCCCTAACACCTTTGATATTTCTCACAAAATCTTGGACCGAAAAACCAAATTCCAATCTATAAGCTTTGATCCAACAAGCGACTCTAAACTTAACTTTTTCCAAGAATAGCACACCAATCAAACTCGATACCTTTGAAAACTTTCTCATTTCTAGCTAGCCAGATTGACCATAAGATTCCATATAACAATGTCTCCTCTAGAGCTCGGTTCTACTCGTTAGATACGGGTTGGCCTTGAGGTGCTGCTTCTATTCGGTGGAACTGGTTGGGACGTTGTGGAGCTAAGGATATTTCGGTGTGGAGCCTGTCAAAGTCCCTCCGACGATCAAGTCAGTAGAATATCAAGGTTAGTGGTATTAGTAAGACTTAAGAAAGACAAGATATTCTGGGGAGCTTTGGAGCTATTCTCTAGTGATTAGAATTAGCCTTACTTTGCTTCGTCCCTCTCCCTCATATATAAAGGAGAGGGGGACTCAACATAGAGACGCGTGTCCCCGCCTTTTCTTTCGAGAGGCTCTAGATAGGGACAAGTACAACCGCCTCTCCCGTCAGGGGAGGTCTCCGTCGCATTCAATGCTTACCTCAGGTCGATTGGGAAGATTGGCTAATGATAGAGGTGAGCGAAAGCTCCTCTGTGCTTCAGATGCTCATTGAAGTATCTTTGTTCCTTGTTGTTCTAAAACTCAGCTTCCAGCCGTAGATACAGTATTCGGGAGCTCTCATAGCACTGCCAGATATTTTTCCTCATTAATGGTCATTAAGACCATTAATGGGTATAGCGCAGAACGTGGGCGAAAGGACCCTTTGTCTCTGTGCTGGATGAGACATGATCTCACTGCCCTTCTAGCTAGCTGGCCTTGGGGCACCTGACGCGTGGAAGTGGGGCCTGCTACTTTCCTCAAATGAAACGAGCTCGGCGGAGTTAGTTGGGAATGAACGGGGAACAACCACATGTTGGCTAGTGGGCGATTTCTTCGAGTAACTAGACGAGCATGGGAGTCTAGGCTCCCACATTGCCCCCCTTTTCCTTTTCCCGCTCGATCAGAGAGAGGGAGGGAAGAGGAAAAGCCATAGCCTTTAAATATCCTGCCACAACCCATGACGGATCTTGCCAGATTTTCACCAGAGAGTCGCTGGAATTCTCTTCTACTCCCGATTAAGAGGTGAGTTTTATTTGTTGGATGCTTTCTCATCTTCTTTTTCCTTTGGTATTTTCGGATGCTTGTAGGTTGTGGGTTTAGTTTTGTCTGAAAAATGGATTTATGATGTTTCTTGTGGTTTATTTTCAGTCTTGAGGGATTTTGATGAGGTTTTTAACTTAGTTTTTGCATGCAAGAAATCTGATTTGGGTTTTTAAAGTATACATGCGCGATTATGGGTTTTAGAAATGGATTTTCAAGCTTACATGGTGAAATCTTGAAATTTTGGGTTATGTATTGTTGTTGAAAGTGATTTAAAGCTATTGGTAAGTGGATCCATGGCTGGGTTGGCTTACAGATCAGTTTTGGTGGGTTCTAAATGAGAAATGGGTTGGTATTTTGGGTTTTAAGTCTTAAATTTCAAATGCTTGTGTTTTACATCTTGATTTGGAGTTTGAATGATGGATTGGGGTTATTTATGGTTGCATGTGAGTGGTTTTAAGTTGTGAGAAATTGTATTGAAGGTTTGAGGGTGTTTGGTGTTTGAAAAGAGAATGAAGAAACCTAAAAATTCTGCAGAAATGCAATATATTGGGCAAACAGTCGACTGTTTGGTCCAAGGAGTCGACTATATAATTCATGCCAACCATTCTCTTTTTTAGCAAATTCTCTCTCCATAATATATAAATAAAGGGTTATGATTCATTTGGGATTAATAGCTAGCATTACTCGATCATAGGAAGGCAAGCTAACCATAAAAATAACTGGTATATTAATATTCCATAAGTGAAATTTCACATTCTTTTATCCATCCGACCATCATTAATCCCTAGCTTTCTGTAAAGGGATGTCACATTATATATGAATTTTTTTTATTAGTATATATATTTGTTATTGTTTTATTCTTCTACATTCAATTCATGCTTATGCAAGTTCTAATTTACAATAAATGAAAGCCAAATGCATAAAAATCAATATATTTATATAGAATGAGTCATGCATAGTAGAGTTCCGGTCAACAGTAAGTAACGTACATATATAATGGCATGAGAAGACATTCAATTCATATATGTAATTTTTTAACATATATTGATTTGATCAATGACTCTAGTTTGGTTAATTTATACTTTTTTTTTTTTATTATATATTATTGTTTTTCTTTTTTAATGTTAACTAGTAATGCGCCAAGTACAATCCATTATAAAGATGTTAGGTAATTAGTAAAATAAATTTAATATACTTTTGATGCATGTCGTGGTTTTAAAAAAATTACGGTTGATTTTTTAAAAATATCACTATGAAAAATCGGGACTTTTTTATTCTTCAAAATATTAATTATTAAATATCTAATCAAACGGTCGTTTCTTTAAAAAATAATAATAATAATAATAAAAAAACTACCTGAAAGTAGCAATTTTAATTATTACGTCCAAGCTAAGATAGGTTATAATCAATTAAGATCGATAAAGACTCAAGTAACAACTAGTTAGATTTAGAGAGCAATTAAGCACATGAAATTTTAAATAAATTAATACAAGTAAAGTTTATAAAAATGAAAACACATCGGAATATTAATTATGCATGCCTTATCAAAATAAAATATTTTAGAAGCGTGATGGCAGATGCATGTCTCCGTGTATCATGAGTATCACTTGTCTCATTATAATAAATAAAATATTTTAATAAGAAAATATTTCCATGATTTGCCTCTTATAAAAACCTTCATGTTCCCTGTTGGCACTAAAATATCCTTTGGCTCAATTGATGATTTACACGAAGTGCGAAATGTGCGGGCGTGCTAGAACTCAATGAAAGTCCAAACAGATCATTTAGAACATGACTCTCAGCATTTCTTGGCCGAAACTAAAGTTAGAAGGCCTTAATATCAAGTCGGTCACTCGTCTGACTTCTCTTGAGTTCTTGCTGGAATGTTCAAAACCAATTAAATTGAATAAAATTAAAAGTAACAGTAGTGGAAATTGCACATTAGAATTGAAATTAATAACATGCTTGAAAGTAAATAGAAATTGCATTGAAAATAAAATTCACTGTACTTGAATTAAAAGTAGACATTACTTGGAATTGAAAGTGAACTTGAATTGAAATGTTGCAACAGTGCTTGAATTGAAAAGTCTTGCAATTGGAATTGAAAATACTGCTAGAATGTAAATTGCTTACAAAAATTTTGAAATTGGATGCTTGCTTAATTATGGAAAAGTCTGGAAATTGGAAACGATGATTGAAAGCACTAAGAAACTAGAAATTAACTAAGTGAGCATTACGCTACTTTGATTGAGAGACATTGCGTTTGGTTGGATTTTGAACATTGCGTCTTTGAGGGGTGATATTGCGTCGATTTGGGTCAACATTGCGTCGATTTGAGTTGACATTGCGTGCCCTGTTCTTGCTGTCTTCTTCTCCATTTATAGATCTTGCCATTAGGGGTGCAACTCAGATCGGATCGGACCGGATTTGGAGAAAAGGAGGACCAATCCGTGGTAATTTAGATTAGGGTTTCATGGACCATGTCCAGTCCTAATTGAATTCGGATTTGGATTCGATCAGATTGGTCTGCGGTTCTTCATTTAAAATAATGATAATAATAATAAATTTACCTAATATTCATTTCATCAAAGCAACATTAGAACTTATTTGAAATTTTAAGCCAGATCTATGGAGTATACTTAAGGTTCTTACCCTATTAGATATTTAGATCACTGTGACACACTGACACATATTCATTATTCACATAAATAATAATTCAAATGTCTAAAAATTAAAATTCTAAAGTCTAAATGTGTATAATGTAAGTTGTAAATAAATTTATAAATGTTTTTTTTTTTTTTAACTTGTAATATTTCACCCCTAACGCCCTAGCTACTGCGTACTACGGACTATATATTTATTTACATTTAAAAAAAGTCTAAATACTAATTAAAAATGAAATACCCTACTTATGTAAATCATACATGCCAAAAAATTAAATTCATTCAACGGTCAAATTTTAAAATATTTCAGTGCTATAAAATTTTATAATATTTCTTAAAATATCACCATTGTGATTTGTCACATTAATATTTTTAAAAAACAATCATTGGATCACTATGATTTTATGCATACATGACATATATAAATATGAAATATAATCTAATGGTTTATTTAAAATTATCGGCACGTGGTTCTTACTTAAGGTTCTTACCCATTCTTTACAAAACCTAACATAGAAAAGGTATTTTGAGAAATTGACCGTTGGATGAGATATTCCACGTATACATATCATGCATGCAAAAGATTACATAGATCCGACGACTGGTTTTTGAGAGATTAATTAAATGTTCTAAAATGTGAAATTATTTCTCACTTTTTTTACAAAAAGGTAGCATTTTTAAATATATATATATATATATATATATATATATATATATATATATATATATATTATCTGTTGGATTAATGTAATTTTTGGCATGCATGATGTGCATGCTTAGAATACCTCATCCAACGGTCACTTTCTAAAAAAACATTTCCCATGTTAAGTTTTGCAAAGAATGGGTAAGAACCTTAAGTAAGAACCATGTGTCACCGAACCTGATCATTTTAAATTCTCTTTATGAAAACATCAATGTAGCCATGTACAGTTGTAGGTGATATTTTAAGAAATATGATAAATTTTTATAGTGAGATGTTAAATATAATAAAACGTTTAAATTTTTTGAAAAATTGGAATTATTATATTTTAAATTAGAAACTATGATAGGAAATCAAATAAAGTAAAAAGTGGTTTGCATTTTAATCTAGTTTAGGAAAAAATATTTCAAAAGTATTTTGGAATTATTGTATTTTAAATTAGATAGTGTGCTAGGAAATCAAAAAAATTAAAAAATGGTTTTCATTTTAATCTTCGTTAGGAAAAAAATTTCAAAAGTATTTTGAAATTGTTGTATTTTAAATTAGATAGTGTGTGGAAATCAAATAAATTAAAAAATGGTGAATTTAATCTTGGTTAGGAAAAAAATTTCAAAAGTATTTTGTGATGCACAAGGATACTCACATCATTTTTCAACCCCAAGAACTCCACAACAAAATAGATTGGTCGAAAAGAAGAATCGTTCATTATAAGAAATGGGTAAAATCGTGCTTAATGAACAAAAACTTCCTATAAACTTTTGAGCGGAAGCGGTTAACACTGCTTGCTATGTGGGAAATAGAGTGTTATTAGACCTATTCTAACCAAAACTCCTTATGAGCTATGGAATGGTCGAAAACCAAACAATGGTTACTTTAAAGTTTTTGGATCTAAATGTTTTATTTTGAATGATAAAGATTATCTTACAAAGTTTGAATCTAAATCCGATGTGGGGCATCTTTATTGGTTATTCAACTAATAGTAAAGCATATCGAGTTTATAATAGACGTGTAAGAATCTATGTATGTTGTATTTGATGAATCTAATCCATTTTCTCCTAAGATTGTTGTTGATGATGATGAAAACGGAAAAATACTATCAAATACAAATGAAGAGCTTAGCAAACTCAACATTGGTGATTCTACACCAAATAATGCAACCCAAGAGCAACCAAATGAGGACTTTCCAATTGAAGAAATAAAACCTTCAAATGAACCTCAAGAATTGCCAAAAGCTTGGAGATTTGTGAGGAATCATCCAATTGATCAAATAATTGGTGATCCTTCACGCAAGGTGAGTACTCGTTCTAATCTTAGAGATGGTTGTAACCATATTGCCTTTGTTTCATAAATTGAGCCTAAAAATTTTAATGAGACTGAAAATAATGATTGTTGAATTATAGCCTTACAAAAAGAACTAAATCAATTTGAAATAAATCAAGTGTGGGAATTTGTACCTAAACCTAATGATCATTCCATCATTGGTACTAAATGGATTTTTCGAAACAAAAATGATGAAGATGGAAATGTAATTAGAAATACCGCAAGACTTGTTGCACAAGACTATAACCAACAAGAAGGCATTAAGTATGATGCAACATATGAACCGATTTCAAGACTTGAAGTCATTCGCATGCTTTTTGCTTTAACTAGTTTTAAGAATTTTAAATTGTATCAAATGGATGTGAAAAATGCATTTTTAAATAGTTACATTTTAGAGGAAGTCTATGTTAAACAACCTCCCGGTTTTGAAAGTAACACTTTTCCCAATCATGTATACAAACTTTTAAAAGCTCTTTATGGCTTAAAAGTTAAAACAAGCATCAAGAGCATGGTATGAAAGGTTGAGGATTTTTGCTCAAAAATGATTTCATTAGAGGCAAAATTGACACTACACTTTTCATAAAGATTAAAGAGAGTGATATGTTTATTGTTTAAATTTATGTTGATGATATTATTTTCAGTGCTACTAATGATCTTCTTTGTGAAGAGTTTGCTAAATTTATGCAAGATGAATTTGAAATGAGCATGATGTGAGAATTGACATTCTTTCTTGGACTTCAAATCAAGCAAACCTGTGAACCCGCCACCTCGTTTTGTTTTGGAATTGGATTCGCTATCATCATGGATTGTAGATGATTCATTATCCTTCTCTTTTATCTACTTATTGATCCTTCTCTATTATCCATTCAAGATCATCAAATTCTAATCATCATTCTCTATTGTGGGAATCCACTTAGATTGGGTTTTGAAAAAGAAAAGGAGTTTGAGAAAAACTGGGAGTCGCCACCTTATTTTTAAAAAACAAAGAAACCATAAAAAGAGTTTTATTTCCAATAAAACAGTGACTCCATATTTTAAGGAAGCGTAAGTCTTCGAACCAAAATTGGATTCGGGTGCTAGGTTATGAGATAGGAAGGTTCCAGAACGCATCCTGTAGGCACCTATCTCACCATAATTAAAAGTGTCCTAATTACTTTTGGGCTTTATCAAAATCTTATAAAAACAATCCTAATTATCTAATCAACCAAGAAAATATGACTAATAATACATAATAAATACTAAATAAATAAGGAAAGAAAAAGCAAACAAAACCCTAAAGACCTTAAGAGACACACAGTCAACCTAAGATTGGACTTGTGCCCTATTGGCTGCCTACGTACTTTACCAGTGTACTGATAGAGATCAAAGTACATCGTAGTTCGAACACTTAGGACTCATCCTAAGATAGGGAACTACCTTCATCTTATCTTTTAAAGTCTACTTAGAATTCTAATCTAAAGAGACCTCTTATTCAAACATAATTTTTTCTCAAAAACAATTCTTTTCAAAATACAATTCTTTTCTTATCCAATTTTTCTTTTAAGATAGTCTCTTCTGGATTAGACTTCTAATCAAATTCTAAAACAATAATTGAGGATAATTCCTTATCTTAAGGGAGTTCCAAGAAAGTGCAAACACTTCCCCTAATCTTAGGGTATCTAGAACACCTTTCCTACTTTTATCTAAACTCTAACATTAATAAACACACATCCTAAGCATGTTCCTAAGCAAGAAAGCCAATGCAAACACAACTCTAACATGTAAAGGAATCTAATAATGATGCAAAAATGACCCTAACCATTTCTACGTTGTCCTAAACTTGATTTATAGCCTAAATGCCTAAAAAAAATACATTAAACTAAAGTGAGTAAAGGATGTTTAAGCCACTGGACAGCAACTTAAACATATCTAAAAACACCTTAATGTAATGCCAAAAAATATGAAAAAACAATCGTAGTAACAATCCATGCTTTCTACAATGCAAATATGCGATAATTGATTAAAAAACCATACTTTCATGCTTTAATATGAACATATACCATCATGTGCATTAAAATTGAATCACAAGGGAAGATTCTTACCTTCGCAAGCTCCCTCGAACCATTACACATTAAACCACACAAGCACAATATGCATGCAAAGACACTCATCCATATAAAATCATAAAAGATCAAGTTTTCACTCTATCAAATACATATAAATGAAAAGACTCTCTATGTAACTAAAAAAAAACAATACCTAAACCATCCTAAAGCATGCTCAAAACATATATGAAGACACTCTTTTGACACAAAATATGAAACCATGCATTCCCATGTAGAGTCATAAGCCAAAACATGTAAAAACACACAAATATCATATATTTATATCAAAAGCAACTTTAACATCCTAGCATACCTTCTAAACATAAATTAACTGAAAAAAATTCACCCTAAGACATGCTTCTAATATCTAATCAATGCTATCATGTTCAACAAACAACAAGGACATTGATTTTCATGTAAAAGAAGAGTCTTTATGAATAACTATGCAAACTTGACTCAAAACAGAAAACTTTATGCATTCTAAACACTTCTATTATGCAAGTAACAAACTAAAATATATTCTTAAACATGCATACCTATTCTAAACATCAATTCCTACTCCTAAAAATGCATATAATAAGAGGAAACTAGAGCATACATCCTAGAATTACTCTAACTATGCAGAAATTCCTAAAAACCAACTATGATATGCAAAATTGCATTCTATAACTAATGGGATAGATGAACGTACCTTAATCCTTATTCTTCATTGCTCCAAGCCTTCTTCATCAAGCTCCAATGGCTTCCAAATTCGTAGCTAGGGTTCTAGGAGGTGATTCAAGTGTCCCAAGTCTCTCCTATCCAAGTCCAGTCATCTCAAACTGATTTATAAGTGATGTATAAATAAAAGAAACTTCAATTTGATCAATGACTCTCCTTAAAACCCTAGGAATGATCCAAGGGTCTTAAATGAGTCTTCCAAAGTCCCCAAGGTCGTGTTAAATCTTTCAAGCTGATCCAAAGAGGTTTTGAAAGAGTCCCAAGCGATTAGAACTCAAAAAACTCGAAAAATTGGCGGAATCAAGGATTAGGCTCGGGTGACCGCCCACCCATGGACGGTTGGCCATCCCTAAAGGGTTGTTCATCAGGCCTCAGGTACATTTTGTCTCAGTTTGGGCCTAACTTGGCACATCTCGACCCGGTTTCGGCTTTTTTTCGGCTTTTTGGGTCCGTTTCAAGTCCAAATTCGACGATTCAAGAACCAAAATGACCGTGATTCGATTCTCCATGTTTTGAGAAGTGTTTGAAGTAAAAATGCATTGACCAAAGTCAAATTTTTAAAAGAAAGTCAATCGATTAGCTGTTTTAGGCCTACCGGGCCCAAATTAGGGTTTTGAAATTCACTAACCAATTGCTCTCGAAATCATTTCTACTTCTTGAAACAAGTTTTAAAATCATTTAAGAAAGTGTTTTAAAGCTTTTGAGGGCTTTGATTTGATAAAAAGATCGAATCTTGGTCATTCCCGTTTGAAACCCTAATCTGAGCTAAAAAGGGCTCTTTGGGTCTTAAGAGCCAAACATGAGCCCAAAGGCTCAATGGACATTGCCACTGATCAACTTAGCTATCAAACACACCCTAAATGTCCATGCCAAACTCATGGGACAATCCGGGACAAGATCGACAGTCATTTGGAGCTTTTGTGCTTCAAAGGACAATGTTGCCTTTCAAGTCGCAAAAAACCTTATTACCTATCAAGCGTGACTCGGAATGCTATGAAATTTAGCAGAGACATTCCTAAACTCACTAAAAACTAGATGCAAAAAGAACCGACTCAATCGAACCTAAAAACTCACATGCGATAATGACCTTTCACTAACTACAAAAAATGGTACTATAGGCAACTTAGGGTTTCGACACCCTATTTTACTTCAAATCATAGGGAACCATCCTAGGGTGAAAAATTGATGTCTACAGGCCAACCGTCCTAGGGTGGACGGTCACCCGAGCCAAATTCCTGATTTCGCCAATTTTTCAAGTTTTTTGAGTTCTAATCGCTTGGGACTCTTTCAAAACCTCTTTGGATCAGCTTGAAAGATTTAGCACGACCTTGGGGACTTTGGAAGACTCATTTAAAGCAAACCAAAGAAGGCATTTTGATCAATCAAGTTAAGTATGTGAATGACATGCAAAAGAAATTTGGCATGAAAGTTGTGAAATCTAGTCCAATACCAATGAGCCCTTCAACCAAGCTTGACATTGATGAGAATGGTAAGAAAGTTGACCAAAAATTATGTCGAGGTATGATTGGTAGTCTTCTTTATTTAACCGCAAGTAGACCGGATATAATGTTTAGTGTATGATTATGTGCTAGATTTCAAGCAAATTCCATGTAATCCCACTTGCTTGCCGTTAAACGCATTTTTAAATATCTTGTTGGGACTCATGATTTGGGTTTATTGTATCCTAAGCATGCATCTTTTCAACTTGCTAGTTATTTGGATGTTCATTTTGCCGGTTGTAAAACAGATAGAAAGAGCACGAGTGGCACTTGTCATTTTATTGGCCACTCGCTTGTCTCTTGGTTTAGCAAGAAACATGTTTCAGTAGCCCTTTCCACCACCGAAGCGGAATACATTGCCGCTGGAAGTTGTTGTGCTCAAGTTCTTTACATGAAACAACAACTTAAAGATTATAGAATTAACTTCACTCACATACCTATTAGGTGTGACAACACTAGTGCAATTAATATTTCTAAAAATCCTTACTTACACTTACGCACAAAACACATTGAAATTAGGCACCATTTCATTCGTTCATGTGCAAAGGGGAGATGTTGAACTAGAATTTGTAAACACAGACAACCAATTGGCGGACATCTTCAAGAAACCTCTCCAAGAGGATCGTTTTTGCACAATTCGGCGTGAACTTGGTATGATTAGACCATTGGAATTGTGATTATGCATGTTGTATTCTCTTATTTCTCTTTTCTATTGTTCCCTTTTTGAGATGACAAATGGGGATAAATATTTGAATACTTTGAGTGAGCTTATTCATTTGCTTCCATATTTCTATTTCCTTATTAAATATGTTGATTAATCATGCTTGTTGTACAAAATTGAGGGGAAGCTTTGCTCTCTATATGCATTTCAAAGTAATGATTTGTCATCATCAAAAAGGGGGAGATTGTTAGCCCTAAGGTCTTTGACCACATTTTGATGATAACTGAACCATACTTTATTTCTAACAAGTGGTTAAGGGCATCTCCAGTAGTGCATCTATTTTTTTTCCTTCAAAAGCCAAATTTTGAAGGAATAAAGTGTTTTTTTTTTCATTTTTGGCTTTGGCTTTGGCTTTGAATGGAGTTGCTCCAATAGTGCATCCATTTCATTTTGGCTCAACCACCTTCTTTCCACTTCTACCCTCATTCTTTCTTATCAATTACATCAACTACCCTTCATTCATTTCTCTTTCTCCAACCACCAATAATTTAATTTATCAATTATAATTAATATTAAATTGATAAATTAATTTAATTTTTTTAAGGTACAAAATTGCCTTCATTCCTTTTTTTTTTTTAAATATATCTGTTGTCACTCTTTTCTAGGAAGACTAAAAATATCTCACCCCTTCCCTGATCTCCTTCCCCGATCTCCTCTCTATCTCCGCATCTCTTTCTCTCATCATCTATTTCTCTCCATGAAAATGGAGATCGAAACCCACAAAACCCACAAAGAAGGTCTCTCTATCTGTTTCTCTCTCCCTGTCGGTTCCTTTCTCCCATCAAATACCTTTCATCTCTCTCTCTTTCTCTCTCCCTATCTCATTCTCTTCTCCCATTCTCTCGTCTCAGATTCGGTGGCATGACTGGTGGCCGATGATCGGAGCGGCGACCGATTTGGGTTCTGATTCGTAAAAAATCGAAAGAGACGATGGGTTCTAATCTATGTAAACAAGTGGGTTCATGGCTTTGGAGGTCTGCTGCGACGACACCACTGAAGGCAATGAGGTAAGTTTGCAAAAAATGTTTTGATATTTTTCATTCTCTGCCTGCAATGACTGGTTCGACTTCTTGACTTTATTTTTTTTTTCATTCTCTGTTACTGTTTGTTTGCTGAGAAAATAGCTGGGAAAATGACTGGTTCGACTTCTTGAGTTTTTTATTTTTTATTTCATTCTTTGTTGGTGTTTGTTTGCTGGAAAAATGCTAGGAAAGTGAGGGAAAGTGATCCAACCGTTTTGTTGGTTGATGAGGGCAAAATAGACTTTGCTCCACTTTGCTGAGTTTGGCTGGAGCTACAGTAGCATCCATATTTGGGCAAATTTGAAAACCTACTGTAGCTGCTTCAAATTTGGAGGATGGGTTTGGATGCACTACTGGAGTGGTTTTTTTGCTTCAAAAGCATCCATTTTGGCTTTGGCTTTGGATTTAGATGCACTACTAGAGATGCCCTAAGTGTTGTGTCTCCATAGAATTGAAGTTATATCTTGTTGGAGCTCATCAACATTGTTGAGCACATATATTTGCGAATATTTAATGATCTTTTGCCCCATT
>JAESVK010000710.1:60434-71339 GCA_017140935.1 Hamamelis virginiana | reverse complement strand
AAAAAAAAAAAAAAAAAAAAAAAAAAAAAAAAAAAAAAAAAAAAAAAGGCAAATTGCTAGTTCCAGCCTTCCAGGCACCAACCAATTGAAAGAGAGAGAATGTGATTGCATGTATAGAATTCCCCTTACAAGTTGCAAGGAAATATGAAATTTTGAAAAAGTAGGTAACATTTGATATTATCTCATAGATAATATTGGTGACATTTCATGATAGGACACAAAAATCATTCTTCACATGCATTAGAGTTTAGATTTTAATTGATAACAGAAAAGAAAAATAATAAATGGACGAGAAATTGAACAATGAACCTCAATCTATAAACAGATATAAATGAACTATTAAGCCAAAATTCATTTTCTAATTATCAAAATAAAACGAAAATTTTAAAATCAAACTTTCATACTCTAATTGTTTTGATAGACAGAATTTGTAGGTTATTTGTTTATGAAAAATGCTATATGTCCCAAAAAAACTTGTCCCAAAAAGATTTGTACCAAATGATGTGGCGGAAAATTCAACCATTTTCTTTTTTAGCAAATTCTCTTTCCATAATAAATGAAGGATTCTGATTTATTTGGAATATTTTTTGGGAATAATTTTTCGGAATATATATTCCAAAGATCGAAATAATATGGGCTCAAACTTCGGCCATACTAGATTTAGGATAACACATATTGGCAAATAAAAATAAAAAATAAAAAATAAAAAATGTGACTTCATAAAGTAATTGCAGAGTGGGAGTACTTCACAAAACAAATACCATCTCTCTTGGTGACCAGTGAAATTATATGGTATACTTTTATAATTTTATAAAAATATTTTCATTAATATTATACAAAAGTTTCTCAGTTTAGAGCTTTATACTACAAGATTCCATTTTATACTTTGAGGTTTATAAAATAGTCAAAAGAATAAAAAGTGAGGCAAACTTGTTTAAAACATGTTTGAAGCCAACTTAATTTGGCTTGAATTGTGACAACTACCCATCAAATATTTTGTCATAAATTTAAAATAATAGAAAATGTTTTTTTTTTTTAAATAATTCAAAATTGATGATGCTGTTTTATTTGGAATTTTACTTGGAATTTGGCTCAATTATTATAAAAGAAATTCGAATTGTTCTAACTAGCTTGACAACAAATTAGACAATGAGGACAAGCTGTGATTGGACCAATTTGTCTTTCCCTATCTATGTATTGGTGTGACTTCTTCCACTTTTGGAATCTGATGGTCCAGCCAGCTTTTATGGTGATTTTTTCTTTTTATTTTTTAATAATATATTCATAAGTTCTTGACATAAATATTTTATATCAATAGGTCTAAAGATCTTTTTAACATAATAAATAGAAAAAAAATTTGAAAATATTTAAGATTTCATTGTATAAAATTGGATGATGGTACGAAGTTCTACATTCACGAATTTTTGAATAATTTTTTTAAAACTTATAATATTGGATATTTTAAATTTATTCTCAACCATATTTGGGTATAAACTAACTCCATTTATATGATAGTGAAGGTTTGAAGGTTGGATTCTAAAATCTTCACTCCATGAGATAAGTGTGTCCATTGTGACTGTCCTGATGTTTTGAGGACGTCTTTATCTAATTTATCGTTAATCTACTTTTACTGGGATTGGTGTTTTGAAAAATCGACAGTTGGATTAGATAATCTTCTTATATATGTTATGTCCATAAAAAATCAAAGTAATCTAACAGTTGGTTTTCAAAATACAAACTGTTAAATAACTGTGACAGCATCCAACTGTAGATACGAGTTTTACGGACTATATTTTGAAAATCGATTGGTGTATTATTGTAATTTTTGACAGACATGATATAAATAAAAAAATTATTTAATTTAAATTAAAAATTCGTATTCTATAACTCCTAGTAGAGGTGAATTACGCATTATAATTCTCCATTGTAATACTAACTAACCTTAACCAAAAAAAAAAAAGGGTTTAGGTTAGGTGTGGGACCATCTGGCTTAAATCATGAGACTTATCATCATTGTCGTAAAGTAGAATCTTCATCAACAGTAAATCCAAGGAATTCGGTGGAGAGATTTTTGTCAGTCACTTAATCTATATAAGGCTACTAAATGTGTTCCCTCCTCTCTCATTCCACCTGTGCCCACTAGTTTAGATCATAGTTTTGTTTTTTTCAATGATTTTGAGGATAATTGAAGACACGTGTCATATAATTGAATTTATCAATTTGAAATTATTCTATCAACAACAATTCTATATAACCATATACTTCAATTCAAAATTTAAAACCACCCTGACGTATCATGGTTTGAATGGTGTGGTGAAAAATAGGGAAGCAGTTTAAGAGGAGAAATCTCACCATTCAAAGCATGACACATCAGGATGATTTTTAATTTAGGGTTAAAGTTTCTGGTGTTATAGTATTTTTCTTTTATCAATAATTATGTTGATAGACATCTAATTTAGAAGTATATTAAAAAGAGATTATTCGTATCCATCAAAATTAACTGGAAATTTTAAACAAATAGTGTTAAATGTAAAAATATTAAATTTATATGCACATATAATTAAATTAAATGGTATTTTAAGATGAAATTTTGAAGGTGAGATTTTTACATGATTTCTATCGAGCTAATAGTAAAATACATGTTTTAAAATTTGTACAATTTTTTTTTTTATTAAATAAGGAAGACTTTTAAGAGCTCCTCAATAATCCACTTCATATTAGTTTTTTGGAAAAATTATAGTTTGACTTCCTATACTATTGTTCCAAAATACTTGCATCCCTATAATTTTGGTTGCAATATATCAACCCCTTACAGTTTTGATTTGTGACATTTTAATTTACGCCCTTTTATCAGCTAGCCATTTGTTTCTTTGATTGAAAATTTGTGTTAGACATGTTATTTTTTTTATGGTCCTGAGTTCGGTGATACTGCTGTCGTGAGACTGGGTATCACACAAATGAAATACGTGCAAAGGTGGTTTGTGAGAGAACTTCAAAAAGAAAGACAACGTCTGATAGTTTTTTCATGCAAAACATGGGTTTATCTCCCATGTATTTATAGATTCCAAAGGATGCCAATGACACCCAGTGGGAACGGACACACCCTTATGAATGGTTATGTCCTTTCACTCCACCAATCAGATTTGTTCTCTATGGTGCTTATTATGCACCATCACACATGCTAGCATTCCATTTGTGGGAAGTTGTCAACACCTATTCAGTGTGCAAAGGCACACTATAATCCACTCTAATCACCAATAGCCATCCACTCCCACTTGATTAGAATGGAAAATGTTTTTATAGATAACTTGACCCAGTTGGTAATATTATTTATTTGAACACCATTATTCCTGGTTGCTCATTTTCATTCCAACTCTCATCTAAATTCTTTAGATCGGCATCAGATTATGATATGATTTTATATGCGCATACTTTTATCATAATTATATGACCGCGTCCTTCCCCTATGTGTCATATGTCAAAATAACACAATCCAGACGACTTCATTAACACTTTTTAACAAGTGAATGACACCAATACTCCATGCCTGGGAAAATATTTGTTCACATCCCAGTCATTATTGGCGACTTCCTACACTATGCGCCCAAGTACCATGTAGACTCAATTTGATACCTTATAGTGAACCTTTTTAATCAAATTGTTTTATCATGATCTAGTTACCTCGCTAGTGTCCTCTATCTTTTCTCTGACCAATATCCCCAAATTGTTCTATCAGAGAGTCACATTTTGTTATTCTTCTCAAGCGTCCCTGAGATCCATCTAACAATGCCATCAGACTACAATATTTATATATACTTTAATCCCATTGTAGTCACATGTTCTCTGAATTTATCCAGAGTTAATCCCTTGGTCATTGGATCAGCCAACTATCTCTCCTGAGGGTATATAGTCGACTTTAATTTCACCCCTCTCCACTATATCTTGTATATAGTGGTAATTTACATCAATATGTTTGCCTTTGAAACTATTTGCTCCACTTTTTATTAATGAGATAGCGGACTTGTTATCACAAAACACATTTACTAGCTTACTAACTATATCTAATTTTAAACTATCAACAAAACGTCTAAGTCAAACTGTATTACTTACCGCTATGTTACATGCTATATATTCAGCCTCCATGGTATATTTTGCAACACAACCTTGCTTCTTACTTAACCAAGAAATAGCCGTTCCACCAAACATAAATACATGACCACTTGTTGATTTTCGATCATCCATATCACTTGCAAAGTCTGCATCACAATAGCCAATTATCTCTAGATCACTTAAACCAAAACATAATTTCATACCTTTAGTGCCTTGTAAGTATCAGAATATTCTTTTAATTGCCTGCCAATGTTCCTTCCTAGGATTAGATTGATATCTACTTACTAATCCTACTGCATGACAAATATCAGGTCTTGTACTTGTCATTGCATACATAATGCTACCCACTGCTTGGGCATATGAGATCTTTATCATTTCTTCTGCCTTATGCTTATTTTGAGGACACATTGTCTTACTAAGACTTAAACCCTTGCAGACAGGTGTACTTATAGGTTTACAATTTTCCATGTTAAACATTTTAAGCACTTTTTCAATATACTTTTCTTGATCAAATATAACATCCTTGAATTTCTATCTCTAGAAATCTTTATTCCTAAAACATAGGATGCCTCTCCAATGTCTTGCATTTCAAATCTGAATCCAAGATATGATTTAGTTTTGTTTATCATATCTAAATTATTACTAGCTAATAATATATCATTTACATAGAGTGATAATATTGCTAGTCCTTTCTCGCATTTCCACACATATACACATTGATCTAATGGACTTATCTCATATCCTATTTCTAGAATAGCTTGGTGAAACTTCAAGTACCACTGTCTTGAAGATTACTTTAGTCCATACAGAGATTTCTTTAATCGACAGACTTTTTCCTCATGTCCTTTTAGTTCAAAACCTTCAGGTTGAATCATATAGATGTCTTCCTTTAAATCTCCATTGAGAAATGCAATCTTAACGTCTAATTGATGCAACTCAAAATCCAATTTTGCTACTATAGACATGAGTATTCTAATGGACATTAATTTTGCCATTGGGAATATGTATCAACAAAGTCTATACCCGGCTTTTGTGTAAAGCCCTTAGCAACTAATCTAGCTTTATACTTATCTAGAGTACCATCTGACTTGAGCTTTTTCTTGAGAACCCATTTACATCCAATAGTTTTCATTTCCTTTGGAAGATCAACTAGATCCCATACTCCATTCTTCTCCATGGAATTTAATTCCTCTTTCATGGCATCCATCCAATGATTTGAGTCATTTGCTTTCATGGCTTTAGAGAAATTCCTTGAATCATCCTCTAGTTGAATTATATCTTCTATATTTTCAATGTTATAGATGTAATAGTCCTTAAGTTTACGAGATGGTTCCATTGACCTTTTCCTCCCACTAATTCGAGTATCTGTATTCAATTCATTTGATGGTGTCATGATCATGTGTTTGATCTGTCTGCATTTGTGATATATCAATTTCAGTTTCCTGAACATGATCATCCACATTTGATTCATTTTGTGATGTATAAACATCTGTGGGATAGTTATGAATAGGTATAATGCTTAGATCATCATCTAAGAGCACTATTTGCTCTATAGGAGTTACTAGATCAGTACTTTCCATAAATACAGCATCTCTGCTTTCTATTAATCCCTTTTCTAAATTGAAAAATCGATACCCACTTCCATTATCGGGATATCCTATAAACTTACACTCCTACGTTTTACTTTTTAACTTATCTCTAGGAGGTTTAGGAATTAATACATGCGCTTTACAACCCCAAACTTTGAGGTTTAAAATGTCTGGTTTCTTTCTTGTCCATAACTCATAAGGTGTTAATGGTTTAACCTTTGTTTTAACTCTATTCAAAATATATGTTGCAGTTGATAGAGCCTCTCCCCAAAAATGTATAGGCAAGTCAGCATATGCCATCATAGATCTCGTCATATCCATGAGAGTTCTATTTCTTCTTTCTGCAATCCCATTTTATTGGGGAGTATAAGACATAGTGTAAATATGTCTCATTCCATTTTCTTTGCAGAATTCATCGAAGGCTTCATATTCACCTACTCTGTCATTATTCAAGGCTTTAATAGGTCTACCTAATTGTGTTTCTACTTTCTTTTTATACTCTTTAACTTTTTCAAGAGCATCTGATTTATTTTTAATTAGGTAGACATATCCAAATCTTGAATAATTATCTGTGAAGGTTATAAAGTATTACATGTCTCTATGTGTTTTAACTCTAAAAGGTCCACATATATCTGAGTGTACAATTTCAAGTAAGTTTTTTGATTGCCATTTCTTTAGAAACGGTTTTCTTGTCATTTTTCCTTTAACACATGGTTCACAAGTGTCAAAGTCAATAGAACTTACTTGAGGTATAAGACCTAATCTGCTCATTCTAATCATTTTGTCTTTATTTATGTGTCCCAATCTACAATGCCATATATAGGAATTATTGTTAGAATTTGAGACATGTAAATACTCAGAATAGGAAATACTTTTATTATTATTTGTAATAGAGTACATATCATCTACTTTATACCCCTTCAGAATTACATGACCACCTTTCCCAATTGTTACATAACCAGACTTAAAGAATACTTCCAACCCCTTGATATCTAATACAGACACAGACACTAGATTTCTTCTAATACTTGGAGCATATAAAACGTTTTGGAGCATAACACTTGACTTTCCACAAGGGATTTTACAGTCACCCTCACCAAACACATCAACATATGTATCATTCCCCATATATAGTCTATGATCCCTATGTGCCTTTTCTTTGAAATTGATGAAGCTATTTCGATTCTTTGTTACATGTCTTGTTGCGCCTGAGTCAATCCACCATTGAGTTTGATCAATTTCTGGAACCATAGCCTCTGAGAATGTTAAGACAACTTCTTTGCTATTTCCTATTTCTTTGCTTTGGACATTTAGCTTTGAAGTGTCCCACCTCTCCACAATTAAAACATGCCTTCTTTTTCTTCTTGCCCGTACGTTTGAAGTTGTTTGACTGCTCTCCCTTATTTTTCCAATGTCTTTTCCTTTTAGGCTACTTGGAGGATGATGAAAAGATATACACTGATGGTTAAACTGGATTTGCAGTGGAAGACATGCAACAATTTTTTTTTACATAGAACTGAATCCACCATCAATATCCAGCAGGATTTCGATTAAGCATCGGATCATGATTTGACAAAGTAAGAACATAAATAATTAAATTAAATACATACTTACAATACCCTCTTTTATTTTTGCGATATTCGAACCCGAGCTCCAAAAGTATGAAGCCTCCAATGGTATCCGCACGAGCACAACACCTTGAGAATCCTTGCAACTATCAACTCTTGATGAGAGGCAAGCTTAGAAAGATAGTGGGGATTTCGGCTATAAGAGAGAGAGGCTACAAAGGGACGGCCCTAGGGTTCTCTTCACTTCTCTTAGCCTCCACTTGATGATGGCTACGGTTGCTTAGTGCTAGCTTGACCCATCACCTCATATTTATAGGTCAAGTTCCCTTTAGTTGCTATTTGGTCCTTCATTTATTAACATTTAATAATAAAGACCAAATTAACAATAAATAGGAATATTCTGCTCTCTTTAATTCAAAAGACTCTCTTATGCTCTATTGTGTGTGACCCTTTGGGTTCACCCCAACCTAGCAGTGGACAGGGACATCTCTATGTCTCCTAAAATAGAAACTTTCTATTTTAAGGTTTAATTGGAAAGATTCCAATTATGCCCTCATTGATAACACTTTATTAATAGGCTTTCTCTAATCATGAGTGATGTCTAGCAATGTGTCATGACGTGCCCTAGGTTTTGGTGAATAGTAGAACTATGTGAACCCTTATTGTTACTTAATCCTTCATCCCCTAATGTCACTGTTAAGATAATTAGGATATGGATATTAGTCAAAACCCCTTATCTTAACATCTTTGTCATGTGTTCTCTAAAATATAATCTCAATAAGATGAACCTAATGAAACACTTTCATAGTTCACCTATCACTCAGGCCAGAGATTCATAACGACAGTTATCTTTGAAAATTGACCCTAACATTCTCTCTTATACTAATGAGAGTGTTGATTCCTTATTGACCACTCATCTATCTCCATGCATGACTTATTAGAGCCAATGAGTATCGATTACATCCTTAAGGTTAAGTTTGTACAAGATACTATCAAACCCTAATAACTAAGGCACAAGGTAGCTATGGTGTCTCAGGTCTAAGGATTACCAAATATATGAATGTAACATAAGAATAATCCTTTGACTAAATCTCCATAGGAATATTCTAGCAGATCAAGTTCAGTGTACATGTTCTCTAACATGCACCCATAGATTAACCTAAGTGTCAATACACTGATAGGAAAGACCACCTATCCTCCCAATTGAGTTGGTTTAAATCTGTGCTACTCTTGATGGTTTATAAAATGTTATCTTTAATAAACCTATGAGTAGGAACTATTTTAGAATAAATGTGTGTGAGAAATATAAGTCCCCCTATCTCAATTACTTGAGATATATATTTCTCTTATCATTTATTCATGAACATTATCATATATATAATTTAATATATGTATGACAAGTAATACCTTCTAATTAATATAATATGAAATAGACATGCCCTTTAAGATTGGTTTTAAGGCATACCTCTAACAAATGATTCTTCAGCTACTAGCAAGTTTTCGCCGCCTTTCTCTCTTTTTGTTCGCATCATTCTTTCCTCCTCAAGGGCCAGTAGTGCGGCCAAAGTATTAATAGTTAATTGACTTTACCCATATGTCAAAGAAGTCACTACATGATCCTAAGATTTGGGAAGACTGTTGAGAATAGTCGACACTTGCATTTTGTTTGGAATTGCATGCCCGACTTTGAAGAGATCTTTAGCAACAATTTCCAATTTTAAAACATGGTCTCCAATACTATCATTCTCAGATATGCGAGTCCCATTCTACTTCTGAAAAAGGAGTTGTATATATGTTTCAGATTTGGGCCCATATTTGTCCTCCAATATATCTAATTTTAGCAGTCTTGAAGTCTTCATAGAAAGAATTAAGTCATCTTGCATGTGATTCAGAATAGATGCTCTTGCAAGAGCATTATCCTCCTCCCACTTTTCACTCGCTTTGGCACTATGAGGGTCATTTTCTATAACTTGAGGCTTAGGTGAAGTGATTGTGTACAAGGTCTTTTCATGTGTGAGAATGTATGAAATCCTTCTTTTCCATATACGAAAATTAATATTACTAAGTTCCTCTACTTTAACGTTGTCAAATAAACTCTTACTTCCCATGTATAATATATAAAACTGCTACTACAATTATAATGTATAAAATAAAATAAAGAGATGAAATAAACTCACGGGTCACTAGGATGTACAATCCTAGAAGAGTATTTATTGAGAAAAATGCGATGATAGTAATTGGATGGATCACCGGGTTGATTCCTCTCTCTCCTTGAAGCAAGCCTAATTTGAGAATTGAAGTTCCTGTGAAAAAATTCTCCTTGACCTCTATTTAGCCTCCTTGAAATACGTAGAGGATGATTTCCTCTAATATTTCGAGCACTTGAAACCTCAATTGCTGCCCTGTCTGGAATAATGAAACTTATCTCATTTTGGTGCGGTGGAAGAATCCAACTAAAGTAGGTGATAGGTTTCAGACGTCTGATTATAGGCCTATTATCACTTTGACTGGCTTCTTGTTGATGAAACAATGAAGTAGGTGTGCTCCGTACAGATGAAACACTATTTGTAGCTTGAGCCGGCGTAAATTGAATACTATTTGTGGATTGATCGGGCCTAAAATCAGTTAATGCAGCTGTAGACATCCATTTTTGACCATGAGTATGGTCGTGAATGGTTGCCTATGATTAGAGGTGAAATAGGGTGTCAAAACCCTAAGTTGTCAGTTTTACCCTTTGTGGGTAATTAGGTAGAGGTCATTATCACATGTAAGTTTTTAGGTCAGATTGAGTCGGTTCTTTTTGCATTAGGTTTTTAGAGAGTCTAGGAACATCCCTGCAAAATTTCATGACATTCTGAGCCAGGCTTGATAGAAAATAAGGTCTTTTGTGACTGAAGGGCAGTTTTGTCCTTTGAATCACAAAAGCCCTGAATGATTGTCGATCTTGTCTCGAATGGTCTCAAGGCTTTGGCATAGATATTTAAAGTGTATTTTGCAGCTAAGTTGATCAGTGGCAAGGTCAGTTGAGCCTTCTAGCTCATGATTGGCTCTTGAAGCTCGAAAGGCCCTTTCAAAGCCCAGATTAGGGTTTCAACCGAAAGCGACCGGGATTCGATATTTTTATCAAACCAAAACCTTCAAAGGCTTCAAAAGACTTTCCTAAAACATTTTAAAACTTGTTTCAAGAAGAAGAAATGATTTCGAAAGCAATCGGTTAGCAAATTTCAAAACCCTAATTTGGGCCCGGCAGGCTCTAAACAGCTAATCGGTCGACTGTT
The DNA here is from genome assembly GCA_017140935.1 of Hamamelis virginiana. Lineage (NCBI taxonomy): Eukaryota > Viridiplantae > Streptophyta > Magnoliopsida > Saxifragales > Hamamelidaceae > Hamamelis > Hamamelis virginiana. The sequence continues at coordinate 60,794 of JAESVK010000710.1, read as the reverse complement.
TCCTAAACCTTTGACCTTGGTCAATGCATTTTCACTTCAAAGACTTCTTAAAACATGGAAAATTGAATCACGATCGTTTCGACGCTTGAATCGTCAAATTTGGACTTAAAACGGGCCCAACGAGCCTGCACGTAGTGTAAAATAATGAAATCCACTCTGTCCCACATCGGAAAAATGAAAAGCTTGCTATAGCTTTGTGAACCTATAAATAGAGGACCCTGAAATCAGTTACAAGACACAGAATAAGCTTTAGAGAATTGCTTGGAGAGTAGAGGCTTGAGCAATTGCACAAGCTTCCCCCATAGCACTCTAGCTTAAGTTTTAAAGTTTTTGAGGTCCTTAGAGTCCTTAGAGAGAATG
>JAESVK010000710.1:45778-60334 GCA_017140935.1 Hamamelis virginiana | reverse complement strand
TTATTAGTATGCATAGGATTTAGTTTATTAGTATGCATGATAGGTTAAGGATTAGTTTATTAAAATAGTTTTCCTTTTTTTTTTAGATAGTTTTATATTGTTAATATTAGGTTTGTATTTTAATTATGTCTTCTTTGAATAATATGATTTGTGTTCGAGGGAGCATGCAAAGGTAAGTTCCTTCCCTTATGATAAAATTGATTGTTTTCAAGCATGATTATTTTGATATATCATATTAGGTCGCATATTAGGCCATTTTCATTTCTTTTATTCTTTTATTTTATGGGTTTTAAATGCACTTTTTGATTACTTATAAATCTGTCCATGGATTTAAAGTAACTTAAAAGTGTATTAAAACTCACTTTTTAGGCCAAAATCAACATAGAAACATGCCTAGGTTCACATAGAATAATTAGATTGCATTTAGGACACTTTCATGCATTATTTATACTTTTGATGATATTTTTTTATTTATTTTCCAGAAATTCCAGCATGCATAGTTTAATGTTTTAGGTATTTAGACTAACCTAGGATTAGCTAGAAACCCTAGGATTAGGGGGATCACTTGATCCCACTTAAGACTATCCTTTGTTGTAAGAATTTTTATAGTAATAGAGTTCTACTTGGTTTAGGATTCTACTTCGAGAAGAGTCCTAAAATTTTGAAAGTATTTAAAAATGAATGAAATTCCATCTTTTATGCAAAGAAAAGTGTTTTGATCAAATCCAAACTCTCGAAGCTAGAGTTCTACTTGGTTTAGGATTCTACTTCGAGAAGAGTCCTAAAATTTTGAAAATATTTAAAACGGAATGAAATTCCATCTTTTATGCAAAGAAAAGTGTTCTGATTAAATCCAAACTCTCGAAGCTAGAGTTCTACTTGGTTTAGGATTCTACTTCGAGAAGAGTCCTAAAATTTTGAAAGTATTTAAAACGAAATGAAATTCCATCTCTTATACAAAGAAAAGTGTTTTGATCAAATCCAAACTCTCGAAGTTAGAGTCCTAAATAAGATAGAATTCTTTTGGCTATATGGTTCATTACAATAGGAGAGTCCTAAGGTAATCGAACTACGTGGACTTTGATCTTTGTCAAGCAATTGATAAGGTACGTAGGCAGTCAATAGGGCGCAAGTCCAATCTTAGGTTGACTTCTAGTCTCCTAAGACCATTAGGATTGTGTATATTTTCATACTATATATTATTATTATATATTATATATCATATTTTGTGATTGATTAGATAACTAGGATTGTTTTGAAAAGATTTTGATAAAGCCCAAATCTAATTAGGAGACCTTTAATTAGGGCGAGGTGGGTGCCTACAAGGAGTTCCTTGGAACCTTCCCACTTCGTAACCTAGCCCCCGGATCCAACTTTGATTCAAAAGACCATGCTTTTCCAAAATATGGGGTCAATGTTTTATTGAAAATAAAACTCTTTTTTTGTGGTTTCCTTGTTCCCTAAAAATAAGGTGGCGACTCCTAGTTTTTTACAAACTCTTATCCCTTTTTCAAAAAACCCTATCTTGAGTGGATAATAGAGAAGGATAAATGTGGATAATAGAGAAGGATAAATCGAGACGGATAAACATCATCCACAATCCACTCAAGATAAACATCACCCCAATAGTGAACGAGAGAGGCCTCCCGATCCAGGTTGGCTGGTTCACAGCAGCAGATCGAGCCGGAAATGGGCTTAATTGGGCCTCAATTGGCTCAATTGGGCTAAAATCGTGAGATTGGGCGGCTCGAGCGGCGCAGACTGTAGGGGCTGTGTGGGCTGCACGATCTGGGTCGCAGAAGACACGGGCGGAGCAGGCGTAGCGGACCGGGTCGCGAGGGTCCGCGTACTTGGAGTGCGTGATCACACGCGCTTGGCGCGTACGATGGATTGGGCCGCATGTGCCAGCGCATGACAGGCCCAAAGGGGCTTGATTTGCGATCTGAATTGAATTTGGGTCAGGTCCAACGCTTTTCTTCTACAAAACTCAAAATTTCTGAGTTTTTGCCCCTGTTTTCAGCTTAATCTTCCCTTTTTCTTGAAGATTTTTGATAAAGAACTTCTTACAAACTTCTTTTTGATAATCTAGGGATGGTAATGATCCACTAGATTTGCAATTTTTATTTGGTGAAAATTGCAACTCTTTCCCTTTGTTATTCATGGAAACTTTGTAAGTATCTAAACCAAAAAACCAATGCTCTGATACCAGTGATGGTCCCTGAGTTCGGTGATACTGTTGTCGTGAGACTGGGTATCACACAAATGAAATACTTGCAAAGGTGGTTTGTGAGAGAACTTCAAAGAGAAAGACAACATCTGATAGATTTTTCATGCAAAACATGGGTTTATGTCCCATGTACTTATAGATTCCAAAGGATGCCAATGGCACCCAATGGGAATGGACACACCCTTATGAATGGGTATGTCCTTTCACTCTACCAATCAGATTTGTTATCTATGGTGCTTATTATGCACCATCACACATGCTAGCATTCCATTTGTGGGAAGTTATCCACACCGATTAAGTGTGCAAAGGCACACTATAATCCACTCTAATCACCAATAGCCATCATTTTTTATGTAGTATTTATCCTAAATTGTTAATGTATTAATAAGTATATCGATGAAGTTTCATGATTTTTCTCAATATATTTTAATTTTTATAAATTATTTTCTTCATATAGTAAATAAAATTCATACTAAATAAAATATATTAAAAAAATCATGAAACTTCTCCGATATGCTTGTAGACACATTAGCAATTTTGGATAAATACTGTATAAAAAATAACATATCTAGCTTTATTTTTCTGTCAAAGAAACAAATGGTTAATTCACAAATGGATGCAAAGTGTCATAAATCGATCCTATAAGGGGTCAATGTGTTGCAATCAAAATCATAGGGGTGCAATGTGTTTTCGACCAGTAATACTGGAGGTCAAACTGTAATTTTTTTTTTTGGCTTAATAATTACACAAGAGAGAATTATTAATTATATTATATATAGAAATGATCATATCATCATATGCTTATATAAGCTTATGTTAGCATGAAGTCTATATATAATTATGTGATGCATATTTTGAAAAACTGACAGTTGGATTAGATATTGTACTTATGCATGTCATGTATGCCAAAAATTACAGTGATCCAATGGTCAGTTCTTAGAAATATCACTGAGAAAAATTGTGACAGTTTTCAGTAGTCACCATTTATCATAACTATATTTTGAAATTCTCACATTGGACTACCGTGATTTTTGGCATGCATGACATCAATAAGTATAGTATCTTATTCAACTGTTAGTTTTACAAAATATGTATCACACAATTATCTATGGGCTTCACACTTACATAACTTATATATGTAAGCGTATACTGACAAGATCAGGACTATATATATATATATATATATATATATATATGAAAAGTGTCCCTCTTTAAAATTTGGATTAATTATAGAAAACGCACCTGATGTTTGAGTTAGATTTCATTTTAGTCCCTACACTTTAAAATGCATCAAAATAGTCTATAATGTGGTGGTCTGTTTCACTTTAGTCTCTATACTATAAAATACGTCAAAATGCATGGTGGATCTCTAAAATAAAAGGACAAATTAGTGCACATAATTAGTCATTGACATGTGCATAAATTAGTGCACAAAACATCCTCATATTGGTAATTCACCAATATATAAAGTACTTTAAGCATCTTGAACGTTGATTAATACACATGAATAACACTTTGATTAGTGCACATAATGACGTAATGACGGTGGAGATGAAAGTGAAACAAACCTATACTTTAGGGACCGACCATTTTTGATGTGTTTTATAGTATATGGACTAAAGTAGTGAAACCAATCGAGACTTTATGCACCATTTTGACACATTTTAGTTATAGGAACTAAAGTGATATAGACAAATACTAATTTAGGAACTTTTTTGATGTATTTTACAGTATAGGAATTAAAGTGAAACCTAATCCAAACATTTAGGTTGGTTTTTTTTTTTTTTTTTTTTGTGTGTGTGTGTGTGTAATTTACACATAAGATTTTGTTCTATAAAGTTTAACCCACTAAATATTTTTCATTTTTTGGGTATGTGGAAAGTTAAATAGTCAAAAAACTTAATTGTCGACATCCTATTTGAGGTCTAAAATTGAAATTTTAATATTTAATATTGCTTATACATAGCATTTACCTTTGTATCAATTGTTAGAGGTATGCCCTAAAACCAATCCTAAAGAGCATATCTATTTCATATTAGGATAAGAAGGTATTACTTGTCGTTTATATATTCAATTACATATACGATAATGTCTATGAATAAATGATAAGAGAAATATGTGTCTCAAGTTGTTGGGATATGGATACTCATATTTCTCATACACATTTATTCTAAAAGAGTTCCTGCTCATAGGTTTATTAAAGAGAACATTTATTAAACTGATAAGAGTAGCACAGATTTAAACTAACTCCATTGGGAGGATGGGTAGTCTTTCCTATCAGTGTAGTGACACTTAGGTTAATCTGTGGGTGCATGCTAGAGAACATGTACACTGAACTTGATCTGCTAGAATATTCTTATGGAGATTAAGTCAAAGGAATATTCTTATGTTACGTCCATTTACTTGGTAATCCTAAGACCTGAGACACCATGGATGTTTTATGCCTGAATTGTTAGGATTTGATAGTGTCTTATACAACCTTACCCTAAGGTTGTAGTCAACACTTAATGGCTCTAATAAGTCTTGCATGAAGACATATGAGTGGTCAATAAGGAATCATCACTCTCATTGTTATGAGAGAGAATGTCAGGGTCAGTTCTCAAAGATAACTTTCAATGTGAATCTCTGGCCAGAATGATAGGTGAACTATGAAAGTGTTTCATAGGGTTCATCTGATTGAGATTATATTTTGAAGAACATATGACAAGAAAGTTAAGATAGGGTTTTGACTGATATCTATACACTGAATATCTTAACTATGATATTAGGGGATGAAGGATTAAGTAACAAAAAGGGTTCACATAGTTCCGCTATTCACCCAAAACTAGGGCATGTCATGACACATTGCTAGACTTCACTCATGACTAGTGAAAGCCTATTGATAAGTGTTATCAATGAGGGCATAATTGGAATAGTTTCAATTGAATCTTAAAATAGAAAGTTTCTATTTTAGGAAACATTGAGATGTCTCTGTCCACTGCTAGGTTGGGGTGAACCCAAAGGGTCACACACAATAGGGTGTAAGTGAGTTTGAACTTGTGGGAGGAGAACACATTAATTGAAATGTATTTGACCTTAATGAGGTTAGGGTCAAAACATAACAAAGAATAGTGTTTTTCTAAATATGGATGGATGGTCATGCTAGCACTAGTAACCAAACACTCCATAAGAGAGAGTTTATAAAAGAAAGAGAGGGGAACCCTAGGCCAAAATAAGAGAGCATCACTCATCCTAAGGCTTTCTCTCTCTAGCCGTCACTCTCCTCTCTCCCTCTCCAAGCTCGATCCTCTCTCAAGAGTTGTGAAGGACAAGAAGGTTCGAAAAGTTTTACGTTCGTGTGGATACCGTTGGAGACTTCATACGTTTGAAGTTCGAGTTTGTCAATTGCAAATCGAAAGGCTAATCAAGTAAGTATTATTTATGTTTGATAAATATGTATGCTTGTTTGTAAATCACATGTCCCTATGCTTGTTCGAATCCTGCCGGGATGTTCGATGATGGAATCATCTTTGTAAAAAAAATATTTTGTCTTCCGCTGCGATTCCATATTTTTCAGAATATCCCTTTCATCAATATGAAAGTAATTAATTTGTATAAAATTGTAATCTATTAATTTTAAGAGAAAATGATCAAAAGGTCCCTAAATTCAGTTTTAATTATCAAGAAGTTCAACTCATAAGATGCTATATCGATAGGCCCTTCCACGACATATATAAAGTCAACCAATAACATTATTTGTCTAATATACCCTTTCCTTAATTTCAACAAGATTTGTATTTCCAGCATATTAGCATATTATCTGATCATGATCTTTTAAGGTAGCCTTTTTCTTTGAATTATATTCTGAATGGATTGGATTATGGAAGGTATTTTTGAATTTGAATTGAGATAAACGTTTTTTTGGATTGCGTATTCTTTAGACAATTGTTTGGTCTTGGTTTTGCAAAATTAGAACGGTAGTTGCTTGGCAGCCATTACTGGTACTTTAATTGACTACAAATAGGGTTTTAAGCTCTATAAGTGCTGGAAGGTTTCTTCAGGGCAGTGATTTTTTGGTTGTTATAAGCTATCTGAACGTTCGTGATAGGTTTGTTCCTGTACATCTCAATGATTTGATTATGTTTTATATAGATACAGCTATATATATATATATAATGGAAAATTTCTTATCCATTAATGTATAGTATTGAAAGTTGAACGAGATCCATGTATCTCTGTAAAACGAAAGTATACATTATAGCATTGAAAGTTGAACGAGATTAACTTAATTTGTTTGTTTTCGTTTTACAAAGATACGCAAGCTATATATACATTGATTTAAATACATCTTGAACTTGTGAAATTGTTAGATTAATTTAATTGGTTTGTGTATCTCTGAAAAACGAAATTTATGTATACACAATCATAGGTATGTCTTTGAAATCGGAAAATTGTTAGCCTTGAAAGTTTAACGAGGACAGCTTCATATTTTGGACCTAGTTTTTATTAGATATACACATACCTTTGTAAAACGGCCATCATATGAATACATATATATTCATGAACACATCTATCTTAGATATACAATACCTTTATAAATATTCCTAGTTTTAAAAGTTGAATGAGGATAATCTCACATGTACATTCTTATTTGTGCATGTGATTACAAATTATTTTATATATGTACATGCGCATATGTATACACATTTTATATCACATTTTTTAGATTTGCATGTATTTATCTGTTCTTTTTTTTTTTTTTTTTTTTAAGTCTTTTTCAGAAATACATGTATATCTATGTTTTTTTTTCTTCCTTTAAAAAAGTTGCTCAATGCTAAATGTAAATCATTTTTATTTCAGAAATACATGTATTTCTGTATTTTATTTAAAGTCATTCAATACTACATGTAAAATGTTTTTTTTTCCTAGATATATATATATGTATCTGTTTTTTTTTTTTTTTAGATAAACATGTGTCTCTATCACTCAAAGATTTTTGAAATGTATACATGAAACATAATTTAATGTTATAGTGGTTAACATATATGCATTTATCTCCAAGATTAATTTGTTAAATGTATACATGAAACTTGTCTCTAAGATTTTATGTATATTTATAGTAATGCCTTTTTATTTTAATAATTAAAGTAATACACGTCTAATGACTTTCTTTTTAAAAAAAGATTTTGCTATCTTGAAATCTTATATATGTAGCAAAATCAAAATTTGAATTTTCAAAATTGATGACATGGCGGCGAGATTTTAGGAATTTAAATAATCGCTAAATATCGAATAAATCCATGTTTAATAATTTTTCAAATTTCGGATTCTTAATTAAGGGCAAAATTGTCTTTTAAAATAAATATTTGAATTTTTTCATTACAATATTTAATTCAGGACTTTTGGGTAAAGCCATCTTATACCAGGGTCCTATTGGTATAAACCCCTAATTTTAATTTATAGAATTGGACAATTCTATTTGTCCTCCCTTTTTGTCCTCATTCTTTATCCTCCCTAGTGCATCTGACCAACTTGGAACAGCTATTTCGAGAAACCGACCGTTGGATTTGATCTCTACTTATATGTTTCATGAATGCAAAGAATCACATTGATCCACCGGTCGGTTTTTCAAAAAATAGATTGTGATGGTTTTTCACAATTTTTTTTATTATTGTTTACAATTTTTTTTTTTCAAAATTACAAAAACCGACCATCAGATCAATTTGATTTTTTGTATTCATGATAAGTATAAGTGGAACATCAAATCCAACGGTCAAGATAACTGTTCCAAGTTAGTCAGATGCACTAGGAAGGACAAAGAGGAAGGACAAAAAGGAAGGACAAAAAGGAAGGACGAATGAAATTTTCCTATAGAATTAGGTTTAGACTTCTTCTTCTTCTTCTTCTTCTTTTCCCCAAAAAACCCATTGGGCGTTTAAGCTATATGACAGGAGATACCCCCTCATTTCCCTTAAACCCTCCCTACCCTAATGAAGCTAGGACACAAGAAAACTAAATTGATATAGTTTAAGAAGTTGTCCGATCGATTTTCAAGGGGGATAATAAAATCAAATCTATTATTGTAATAATCCGTATTTTTATTTCATTATTTTATTACATTTTTATGAAGAAATTTTTTTTTTCAAAACTTCCCAATGTGTCCCAAGTGGTTATAAACTCAACCCCACCCCTTTCCTATTCATTTCACACGACCAAGAGGAGGGAGAAGAGAGAGAGAAAGAAGCCATGATCGTTGGGAAGCCGCTTCGTCATCAGTGAAGGTAAGCTCCACTCCCCATGGTCATCTCCTTCATCTTCTTCCTTTCTTTTTCATTTTCTTTCAAACCCATTTCATGGGTTTTGATGTGAAACTTGGTGGATTTGTAAGAAATTGTGAATGTGGTGGGTTTTATGCAAAAAACATGGTAGATATAAGGATCTAGCCACTTGATCTTTGTGAATTTAATGTCTTTAGTGTTTTTGAGGTTGCTTTATAGTGGATCTAAAGTTTGGGGTTGAATATTTGAGGTTTGGTTAGTGTTGGTGAAGTTTGGGGGAAGTTGGACACCATGGGAAGCCATTTATGCACTTCCCGAGTGGCCATTACCGATAATGCACTAATGCATTATCGGTAATGCACTTGATTAGGGATAACAGAGAAGTGTCATTACCGATAATGCACAAGTGCATTATCGATAATGCCTCATTTTAGCCTATTTGCAACCCAACTTCAAATTGTCATATCTTTCTCATCCGAACTCCGTTTTGAATGATCTTTATATGCTCGAAAAGCTTGTGAAGTCTAGTTTTCAACCATGGTATCTCATGACTTAATTCTTGAAGAAGAGAGAAATATTTAGGAAATACCATATTTACCCATTTTTCTTTCGTTTACTTTAAACTCTTTGGCTCATATCTTTCAAACCACTTAGTGGTTGACATAAGATTTGGTGGGCAATCCCTAGGCATGTTGGGGACGCTTGTGTGTTTGGATTTTAAAGTTTTAAGGGTTGTTTTGGTACACAAGGCATTTATTTACTTCCTTATGTGCATATGTGCATGTTAGATTTTGATATGCATTGTTTTTCATTTCTTTCTGGATCCTGATAGTCCTGGGGACTATCCCTTTGCGAGTTAGTTATTACATTGCTTAGGAACAACAGAAGTCAAGAGTTTGGATTTGCATTTGGTTGAGGTAGGAATATATATATCCTATCTAACATTGATAGTATGAAATCCTTTTAAATGCTTACTATGAAACTTATTTGAATATGATTTTTGAACCAACTATGATGCATGGAATTATAATTGTTTGAGATTCTTAGTGTGGCATGCTTTATATTGAAATAGTGATGGCATATGAAATAACTGTTTTATTCTCACCTTTGAATGGCAAATGCTTTTGTGAAATAATGTTTTGAAATATATATGCCTTACGCAATGATTTATGTATGTTTAGCAATATATCATGATATAAATGGAATGCTTTGGTTGTGGCTCGGTTTGTATCACAGTGGGGATATAAGGGCTCATGGTCCTAGGTGGAGCCTTAGAGCGGACTCGAAGGAATAGCCCTATAGTGGCTTGGCAGTTGACCGTGCAAAATAACTGGTCGTTTACCATCAAAGAAAGCCCGTAGTGGTTATTTTAGCCTGGCTGAGCTAGGGGCTGGTTAGCCTGAATGTAGCGACCCTGTAATACAACAACGAACTTGGTATGAAATGGTGAAATGGAAAGGGTATGGATAACAGGTTATGGCAAAAATGAGAACCAATGATGGTTTTGAAATATAAAAGCCCACACTTATTTTAGCAAACTGTTTTGAGAAATGTTGTTCGTATTGTTTATTTAAATAATTCATTCATCTGTATTATTATTGTTAGTTGAGGATAATATTTTTACTGGGCATTCAAAATTCACAATGTGTTTTATACAGTAGATTCTTAGGGTTCTAGGAGTGGTTAGCCTGTAGGGGACTCTCCATCAGTGTTGGTGGGCCTGGCGGTGTTCTGGGCACTTTTGCATCGGAGTATGTAGTTTATTAGAGTTGTGAAACTCTTATACTCTAATCTATTTTTCTTATGACTAATTCTTACCTATATGACAGGGGTGTTGGCATTTATGTTACTTTACCATTGTACTTACTGTATGTATTACTTGTTTGGAACTTATTGTATGCACATTCCATTTCATGAAATGTTAGTTATATTTATTCTTTTCTCTCCTGAGTATGGAAACACCTATAAGCAGGACAGGTTGTGCCTCCATTTAACATGTGTCGACCTACCTGGGAGGGTCTGTATGTTAGTAATATGCCCCAATAGCCAATCTCACTGGTGTAATTTAGGACATAAAGTTGATTCATGTATTTTTATTATTCATTAATAATATGGGCTTTTGATTATCATGTATTCTTCTGTTATTATATTCATGATAAGTCCTTAGAAGGAATGTCAATATAAGATCTCAAGAGTTGAGATTAGGAGACTTATATTGTTAAAGATTTCTTTCTTAGATATTCCTAGTCATAGGATTATTTATTGGGCATTAATAATCCGGATAGACTAGCACAGGTTATGTCTGCTCTATATGGAGAATGACTAGTCTCAAGTCATTTGTGTAATGACACTAGGACAAACCTGTGGTGCTTGTTTGAGAACAAGTACACTGAATGTGATCATTGATTGAGTTTGTTGAATGGAGTTTTACTTACATGTCAAACAACAACTCAGGGTTACAATGATGCAAGTGATCCTTAGACCTGAGGCACCATAGATGTCCTGTGTTAGGGATATTAGGGTTTGATAGTACAATGTACATATCCTAACCATGGAATTTGTGTATGTACTCATTGGCCCTAGTATACCTGTCATGGGGACATATGAGTGTACAACAAGGAATCTATCACTCTCAGTAAAGAGAGGGAATGCCTCGTATTATTCTCAAAGATATAATTCATATAAGTCTTTGGCCAAAGCAGTTGGGAATAAGAAAACTGTTTCTTGAGTATCACAAGGTTGAATTTATATTTTGAGAATCACAAACAAAATGTTAAATTAGGGTTTGACATATTATCCAATACCCAAGTAATTTAACTAAGGCATTGTTTGATGGAATGATCGAATTGTATCTTAAATTGTAACTGAAGGGTTCACTGTGTTATGATTAACCTTCACACAACCTAGGGTGTGTCTTGACATATTGCTAGATGTCACTCAGGACTAGTAGAGGCCAAAGAGAAATTGATTTCTCAAAAAGGAAATTAAAAGAGTTCTAATTTGAACCTTAAATAAAAGTAGTTTTATTTGAAGGATAATTTATTATCCTAATTCCTACTACTAGGTTGTTGTGAACCTAAGAGGTCACACACATATAGTTGGTAGCTTCATTTAAAGAAGAGAGAATAATATGCAAATATTAATTAACTAGAATTTCAAGTTTTTGAAATTTGAAATATGAAATTTGAATTTTGAATTTTGAATTTTTTGAAATTTGAAATTTTGAATTTTGAATTTTGAAATTTGAAATTTGAATTTTGAATTTTGAAATTTTGAATTTTGAAATTGTCATGAGATGACAAGATAATTAAAGATTTCAAATAGTTAATTGAATTTCAAGTTAGTTGAAATTTAAATTTGAAATGGTTTCAAATTATAGATAAGATAACAAATTATCTAAGATTGCATTCATATTTTGAATTTGATTTATTTTAAATTTGAAATATGGTTACTATCTACCTATATGTGAGCTAGCACTCATCATATAGATAGTGAAGAGGGGTGGCCGGCCATACCATAGGGAAGAGGTTCAAAAAGTGTTTTTTGAAATATTCTCTAGCCATCTTCTCTCTCTCTCTCATCTCTTGAAGCTTGCAACTAGTGTGGATTACTCTTTGAGGCTCTCAAGTTAGGGGCTGCATCTTCATTAATCCTACTCTTAAGGCTTTCAACGTAAGATATTTATATTGTTTTATGTATTGATTATATAGCTTATACAATCATCATGTGATCTTGGTTCACATTCCATGGAGAAAAATTTTATTCCGCACGTTTCCATCGGATTCTTTCACTGTACAATAGTTAGATTGGGTTGTTACAATTATCAACAATAAGGAATTGAGTTAAAGACTCAACTTCTCAGCTCTCTACCAAACTCCACAAAATTTGTATCAAGCCTAGATCCATCCAATTTTTTTTTCAACCCTCTGGCATAAATCTTGATAAAAAAAGTATCCTCTCTGGAACAAATTCTTGGCTATGTCTCCAGTGTGAGCAATACTTGATTTGATTCTTGGCTATTGCTCACACTTGATTTGATTCCTTGATGATAATTTTTTCACAAAAATTTGTTATACAATGCATGTGGTGCATTGTTAGTTTTTAAAATATGGTAAATCCATAAAATAAACCCTAATTGGATCCATTTCCCATTGAATATTGTTTATGCACATACCAAATCCTAGTAAATTAAAAGATGTCTAACAAATATATAGCTAACTAATTGGTTCCTTTCACATACACTCATTTAGTTTTGACTTAATTGCACTCGATTATTTCTTTTTATGAAGATTGCTCTATGAGATTGAATTCTTGATTCTATTCTTCCTAGATGAGAATTGACCTATTTGTTTGTCTCTCTCCCCACTAATAGCTAACACTAACCATATTGATATAGATGGTGAAGAGAAAAAAAAAAAAAAACAAACAAAGAAGAAGAAGATTAGGGCAAATCTTTGGGGCCTATTTGTCAATATGAAAATCTTGTCATCCGAAGATGAGTTTGACCAGTTCTTATTTCAGAAGAATTTTTTTTTTTTTTTTTTTTTGTCAAACAATATATGTTAGTAGAATTAGTAGTTAGTTGTTAATGGAGAGGGGAGCAACCCAGTACCTTTTTTCTCTAAATAATTTGAGCTTAATTTTCATGAAAAATGAAAGACAACCATAATTTTTTTTAAAAAAAAAAAACAATTATAAATTGTTTAAATATGAAAACTAAATAACAGTAGAAAGTATATTGAACCTAATTAATCTGCATGATCTAGTTTTCAAAGTTCCCAAACATACCCTTATTTTGTTTATGAATAGACTAAAAATTCAGGATAAGAACTGAAAATCTTGTGAAGCCCGCTGGTTCCTTCACTAAAACGTGATGTGCATCCTATTAAATGAATAAGTGATCTCACCAACTTGGATTTAATTATATAATCCCAAAATCCAAGTACTAGCCACATCCTATTAAGCTAGATATATTGGCATATATAAAATTCATATTCATATTTGTTTGTTTTATGAATTCCATATATATCTAATTTTTTAATGCAGCATATTTTCACTTTAATTTTTTTTTATTTCATTTTTAGATCAAACGTGCTCACCTTAACATATATTGATTTGATTGATCAAACACTAATTTAATTAAATTATACTTTTTTTTTTTTAATTATGTCAACCATTGAATGGAACTATTCTATTATTTTAAGGGCAATTTCCATCAATAATCCTAAGTTTCCAAAATATTATGCCTACGAACCCGATCCAAAACTAATTACGGATATACACATATTACTGTTTTTTTGGACGAAATTACCCCTAAAATTGAATTTTGACCAATTTTGTACAAAATCACCAATGTTGTTAAGAATCCCCAAAAATAAACATAATCTCCAATCCCAAATTTATCTAACAATCACCAATATTGTTAAGAATCTCCAATCCACTTTATGTCGTTTTAACATTTAATGCTGGTCATTCAATGTCCCCCGATTTTTTTAATTACAAAAATTATTACACATAATCACGAATTTAATACGTAATCCCCAATTTTATAAGCAATCCCCAATTTTTTACAGAGACCCCAATCCCCAATTTTTTACGGAATACCCAATTTATCATAGAATCCCCAATACACATGTTTGCACAGAATTACCATGTTTACACATAATCCCCAAAATTAAACACAATCTTCAATCCCCAAATTTATACACAACCCCCAACTTTTCTAATAATCCTCAATTCCTATATATCACATCATGCATGTCATTCAATGTCCCCCTATATTTAACACATGATACCCAATTTATCACATAATCCCCAACCTTCAATCTAATATGGAATCACCAATTTTATACATAATCCCCAATTATCAACCCTAAGTTGTCACATCATGCATTCCAATCAATCACATTATATTTGACCAATCAATATTAAATTAGTTTCTTAAGTATCATTAGAATACATAATTAAGTTAATTAAGTTTAGTAAACTTAACTAAAATGTTTGGCTCCATTTTATTGTTTATCTACTCTCTCTCTCTCTCTCTCTCTCTCTCTCTCTCTCTCTCTCTCTCTC
>JAESVK010000710.1:3816-45768 GCA_017140935.1 Hamamelis virginiana | reverse complement strand
CTCTCTCTCTCTCTCTCTCTCTCTCTCTCTCTCTCTCTCTCTCTCTCACTATCTCATACAATAACCCACCCATCTCTCTACCTCTCATCTCTTCACAGCACCCAGCCCTCTCTCTCTCATCATCATCTCCCTTCTCTCTCTCTCCCGAGATTGCTCTGGCTTTACTCTTTCTTGGCGCCGCTCCGATGCTCCTGCAGAAAACTACCGACTCGACTCTGTTCCCATAGTTGCTGCCCTGTTACTTTGTTAGTTCCCTATGCTATTTCCATGCTTGGTTGTTTTTAGTATTTTTTGCCAAATGTTGGGGTCCTATTATTAAGTGTTATAAGTGAATTTATCAGCCACCAATTTATGCGTTAGCCAATTCTGTTTAAGAAACTTGTAACAACTGAAAAATTACACATTTTTGAAAATTTATGCTGTATCCATTTTTAGAATTAAAGCAGTTTTTAGAAACTGGATTTTAAGGACTTAATTTTTTATGCTGACTAGCGGTTAGAGGGGCTGGGGGGAATAAGGAACTTATAGTAATTTGTAGTTGCTACTCTTACATTTTAATATGCTACTGTTTGGGCTTTAAGTATATTGCATTTGGGAATCAGGGTAGGGAAGCTTGTCAAATAAGTTTGACAAGGTTGTTTTACGATTTTAGCCTTATAGTATTAATAGTGTGAAAAAAAAGTGGGGGCATTTGAGTCATTTTCTTGAAAATTCATTTTTTTTTAAAATTGGGTTTGATATTAAAACCGCTGTTTGAAACAGCAGTTATATATTTGTGCTCCCAGGCCTCAAGTCCTGCAGAGGGGCTGTGAGGATAGCTATAAAACCGCTGTTTTTTTAGAAGAAATATTTTATTTTTCATTTTTCCACACTTTACTTTATTTCCCTAATAAAATTTTGAGTACATTCAAACCAAACAATCCACAAATCCTGGACAATCCATAAACAACATCCAACCCAAAATCCAAAATCCACAATCCACAACCTCCAATCCACAATCCACAATCCACAAATCCAATAATCCAACGTAAGCCAAAAACATCCCCGATACAATCCAAAATAACACTTATGCCATCTCTTCTAAAATTTCAAAGGTTTAACATTTACAAAATTGTATATACAGATAGTTATGCCATCTTGATACAATAACACATATGCCACACATAAGTATCTTCCATAATATACAAGAAAAATATCAATGCCTCGCCGACCGTCTCTTATTTCGATGCGACGGTCCAGCTTCGTCCTCATGCCGTGCAGATGTTCCTACGCCTAACTGTGTCAACTGTGAAGGACCAACAGTGAAATCATCGAGTGGTACTGCAGCTGCCGGTACACGTCCACCCCCTCGTCTATTGTTTCTACCTCACCGGCCCATACGACCTCAAAACGGTGAGACCGTTGCAGATGATAAACATCTTTAGAATATGGACCGGGCTGAATGTTAGAAGTGTGCCCTAAAACCAATTAGTAGGTTGTAATTAGGGAACTTTAATTTCATTTTTGTTATAGTATGAATCTTATTCATCTATAAAATGGCTTTTATATTATCATGTAAACTTGTGTTATTTATAACTGTTCATGATAATGTCCTTGAATAGCATGATAGAGAATTGTATCTCAAGTGTTGAGATAGAGAGACGTATGATTCTCAAGAACATCTATTCTAGATATGTTCCTGATCATAGGTTTATTTATTTGGGCGATAATAAACCGTTAAGATTAGCTCAGGTTATACTAGCTCCAATGGGAGGATGGTGAGTCTCAAGCCATCTGTGTACAGACACTATAGTAAACCTGTGGTTGCTTGTTAGAGAACAAGTACACTGAACGTGACCAATATGAGTACAGCTTATGGAGATGTATTTGTATGTCAAAAGCTGCTCATGTGTATAGTCACATTTGTAATCCTCTTACCTGAGACACCACTGGTTATCTTATGTATGAATTACTAGAGTTTGATAGTTTCTTGTACACCCTTAATCATGAGGATGTAATCGGTGCTCATTGGCTTTACTAAGTTGTATATGAAGATAGGTGAGTGTGCAATAGGGGATACCACCCTTAATATCAAAGGGAGAATGTCACAGTTAATTCACAAATAATAACCCAATGAAGTCTTTGGCCAAAGCAGAAGGTAACCAAGGAAAAGTGTTTTCATAGGTTAACCTAATTGAGTTAATATTTTGGTGAATGGGTAACATAGGATTAAGTTAGGGTTTGACATGAATCCCTACCCAAATAACTTAATCGTGACATTGTTTGGTGAAGGATTATTTATTACACGAAGGGTTCATTTATATTCGTATATTCACCCACACCTAGGGCACGTCATGATATGTTGCTAGATGTCACTCATGACTAGTGTAGGCCTAATGATAAGTGTTATCATTGAGGGCAAAATTGGAATAGTTTCAATTGAACCAAAAATAGAAAGTTTCTATTTTGGGAAACATGCGATGTTCCCGAGCCACTACTAGGTTGGGGTGAACCCAATGGGTCACACACATTAAAGCTTAAGTGATCTTCTTGAATTTGTGAGAGGGGATATTCTAATTTGTGTATGAGTTTAATCCTTATTATTAAGGGTTAATAATTAAAAGGATTAAGGATACACTAAACTAGGATAAACATATTCTAATATGATGTTTCGTCATGCTAGCACTAGTAACCAAACATCATTGAAAGAGGAGAGTATCTATAAATAAGAGGGATAGGCCTAGGGTTTAATTATCCACTTCAAGAGAGCCTCATCCCTCTCTCATTGCCGCCTCTCTCTCTCTCTCCCTCTCAAGCTTGCATTTTCTCAAGTGTTGTGGAGATCAAGGACTTCAAGAAGTTTTAGGCTCGTGTGGACTATTC
Organism: Hamamelis virginiana; assembly: GCA_017140935.1. NCBI lineage: Eukaryota > Viridiplantae > Streptophyta > Magnoliopsida > Saxifragales > Hamamelidaceae > Hamamelis > Hamamelis virginiana. Next base: position 42,906 of record JAESVK010000710.1, on the reverse strand, counting down.
ATTGGAGGCTTCCATACGTTTGGGGCTTGAAGTTTAGTGGGGATCATCATCAAAGGAACATCAAGTAAGCTTTTATTCATGCTTTGTTTAATTGTTTAGATTCGTTTTATAGTTTGAGTTCGAATCTTGGATGAATATCAATAGGAAATTTTTATTTTACCTTCCGCTGCGTTCCCATGGTGTATTCTTTTACTGAATACTGGATAACTCACCCGGACGTCTCACTCTACCTCCATGCGTCTGAGCCATTTGTTGCTTATACTCACTGCAATAAATCAATCAAGATCACAAGTAACACATGAATTTAAAAGATTGTTACATATGAAATTAAAAGATTCACTGGAAAAGAAACATACATACATTACTGTACGACTTATGTCAATTACAATACATATCAAAAGTTACATAATTTAAATTACATAATTTTTGCTTGGGCATGTCCTCCAATTGTGGCCAGGCTGCTTGCAAATGGTGCACAACACGGTTGATTGGCCTCATCCATAATCCATTTCATTATGAACAAGCTTCAGATTTCTGTCGACTTTTTTGTTACGTCATCTTATTGATTTCTTACTTCGATAGTTAGATCAGGATTTGAATTTTATAAATATTTAAGTCCCTTCTACTTTGGCACATATGAAAAAACAATTCTCATTTGTCAAGTTAAAGCCATGGACATAATCCTGTGTGGATCTTACTATATTTGTACTCTTATTGATTTTTCACTTTTTCTATAGTTAGAATTAGAGGTTTGGACTCTAAATCAAAGAAAAAAATAAGATAAAATTTACACTAGTGCACCTGCCTCTTAATGTTTACCCCATGAGTAGCTGTTAAAAAAACTCATAACCATGGATTTCTAACTTTTAATGTTAGAACATTCTTTTTACCCATACATATGCTACATGCTTTTGTAACTGTTCTAGGCCTTTTAAATCTATGTATCGGTCTTCGACAATATAGAAGCAAACAAGGAACATTATGATTTATGAAACAACAAAAAATATAACTCATATGTATAATGACATATATAAGCAAATCCCATTCAATGAATCTTATGATATTTGACTTCCATGAATAGCCATAGATTCCTTTTCAAAAAAAAAAAAACAAGAATTCATTAGAATTCAATACCTTATAGACATATTCCGATTTTTTAAGAGAGGCAGTTAAACTATAGACCCTTTTTAAAAGGGACCAATGAATCATTTTATATTATTCAAATCAAAATGTACATAGGATGCATATCGTGGCTTCGGTACCAGGTTCAAGAAAATGTTTAATCAAAGTGATGCAAATTCGCTAGTTATAGAAGAATCCATGATTATTGGCATTTAATAATCTTTAATACTCCTTGTCAAATAACTACAAACTTACATCTTAATCTACGCAAATTGAGTAACCCCCCAAATACTCCACAACATTGGAATTCTGAAGAGAAAATGTTGAGATTTTAATTATAGGATAAGATTTCAAATGGCTTGCAAATTTTGGTTGCATCTAATATTAAAATCTCTTAGTATTTACGTCGAGTTGAATAATAAGTTTACATGTTTGTATCTGTGTTGCTTCCATTCACGTATTTAGGACATAGTCCTGAGTAGTGTGTTGCCATAAGTTTGATGTTGTGTTTGTGAAAATAAAATTCAGTTCGTTACTTACTTGAGAATGAGGTTATCATACAACAATTTCAAAAAATGAAGACTCGAATGGGACAATTGTAATCTATTAGTTCATATTTTATTAATGAGACGTTTTGATATCAAACTCAACCATCACATTTTTGCTTACGAATGAAATAGAGGATAAGACCAAAGACTTTACAATTCTCATCTTTCATTGCATTTATATTCCATAATTTTTTAAACATAGTATAAAGGAACATAACACATAATTTAGACTCCCAACTAGCAATCACGATACCAAATTTCAATAATATGTTTTGGGTGCGGTAAGAGCCAACAAAAGTCCACTGAGGATAAGACCCAATACCCTATATTGTTATTTTTGGTAACTAATTTAACCCATATGGACTTTTAAGTGATATATTTAAGTGATATATCCCATCCCAACCAGCCCATAGCCTAAGTGATATATCCCTAAGCCCAATTGCCCAAGATCCAATTAACACAACTCAACTATAATTTGTTTAACACTACTGTAGTTTGATATATTCTTCTGCATCAAATTAAACTATAGTTTGTTTAAAAGGACAGAGACAGACATAATTTATACAACTCAAAATGCGAAAACTTTACTACCATAGTTAGAGAGTTCGACTGTAAACAGTACATGTATACATACAGAAACTAATTTAAATATTTCCTGTAAACCCAACCACATTGCATCAAATATTCAAACCCAACCACAGTACACCAAATATGCAAACCCACTAGCAATGTACACAAAAAATGTTTCACTGGAAAACAAATAACGTTATACCACCACAGTTGGAGAAAGAGAGAGTAGGCAAAACAGTACCTCATTGTGTCACAATCTGATGGCTCAAAAATGTGATCCGGCAAGCAAAAATGAGATCCGGGGACGAAAGGGAGTTTGCTTCGGCAAGAATGGCGGCAATGGGGTCGGGGAAGATGGATTTTTGGCAGTTAATGGCCGCAATGGGGTTTGGGGGTTCTGTGAAATGTCACAAAGTGGGGGATCAAAAGGGGGTTTGATCCTGCAAGAATGGAGGAAATGGGTGCGAAAAAGGCCGTTAACGGCGGTATAGTCGGAGAAGACGGCAGTATGGTCGGAGAAGATGGTGGTCTTGGTCGGAGGAAAAGATGGGGACCACTTGTCTTTTTGTCGAGATTGTTGCGAAGTGGGGACCAGATCTGTTTTACTAAAGTATAAACCGCTATTATAAACAGCAGTTTATTGAATAATACTATAACCGCTGTTAAAACAGCGATTAATTAAGAAGTTAATTATGTTAAGATAATTAGAAACCAGATTTGGTGTTCTTGGAAAACATAAACTGATTTGACTTGCATTCATTATGATGTTTTATTATTGGGGATTGGGGATTCTTAACAAAATTGGGTATTCTTAGTAATATTGGGGAATGGTGATTATTTGTAATTCTGGTGATTCTTTGTGTTATTGGGGATTGGGGATTATACGCAAAATTGGGGATTGTGTTTATTATTGGGGATTCTTCAAATTTTTTTAAGAAAACCGTACAACAATTTGACCATTTCAATGGTTAATTTGTAAATACCCATATGAGTGGAGGGTATTTATGTCCAAAAAAAAATATTTCTGTAATTAGTTTTGGATCGGGTTTGTAAGCATAATATTTTGGAAACTTAGGATTATTCATAGAAATTGCCCTTATTTTAATGTTGTTTTTTTCTTTTTTAAATTATAAACTAGTAATGCACCAAGTACAATTAATGCATTTCTATGTTTTTTAAAAACATTTAAATACACACAGAATCTATTATAAGATGTACCTTACATAAAGTTAAGTAACCTGCATAACTTGCGAACTAACAAGAGTTGGCTAGCTTGACAGGAAAGGGATAAGCTGTAAACTCAGACTTCCTAGGTTTGAAACCAGCAAGACTTTATTGACCAGACACTAGCTAGGGCTAGTAGCCCGAGTATTACACGATCCCATGGAGTAGTGGCCTCGTGTAGGGAGAGAGGATTAGTCAGACTCTGACTACTCAGACATCTCGTTGCTTGAAAAAAAAAAAAAAGTTAACTTGCGTAGCACTAATTGCAAAATAATTTTGATACTCTTTCGATGCATGTCGTACATGTAAAAAATCACTGTAATTCAATAGAAAAATGTCATTATGAAAAAATAATTTTTTTTATTATTCAAAATAAATGAAAAAACAAAAAAAAAAAACCTAATTGAAAGTAGCAATTTTGAATATTACGTCAAAACATAAGTTATTATTAATTTAGATCAAGATTCAAATGTCAACTAAGTGTTATAAAAAGAGAAAAAAAGTATGAACTAGTCAGATTTAGAGAGAAGGCACATGAACATTTAAATTAAAATATAACTAAAGTTTGAGAAGCGTGATAGCAGACGTGTACGTGAATCATGGGCATAACTTGTCTCATAATAATTAATAAGATTCTAATAAGAAAATATTTCCATGATTTGCCTCTTATAAAACTTTCATGTTCTCCTAAAAAAATTGATTTTTGAAAAATGTCATTGTGAAAATATGCAACTTATTTGTTTTTCAAAATATCACTATTTTTTTTAACGTCAGTTTTTTCAAAAACCAACCGTCTGATCACTATGATTTTTTGCAGGCATGACATACAGAAAAGGGACATCTAATCCAACGGTCAATTTTACAAGATATCATCTAAAATTAACCATATGGAGGCGACCTGACGCAGCCTGACGCAATTTGCGTCAGGCCGGCCTGATAATAACATTACTATATATATATATATATATATATATGCACACAAAAAAGAAGAAGAAAAGATTATGTTATATAACAAAAATGGCATTTTACGTCAATAATCCTTAGTTTTTGAATGTTACGCGAATGAACCCAATCTAAAGATAATTATGTAAATATTTTTTTGGACCAAAATACCCTTATGTAGACAAAATAATAACCATTTTACGGAGTAAACGGTCAAAAGTCATTTTTTTTTTCTAAAAGTTTTGTTAACATTCCCTAATATCGCACTGAATCCCTAATTTAATATTCAATCCCCAATCCCAAAAAAATGGACATAATCCCCAATTTGACAAAGGATCCTCAATCCCTGAATTAACACAGAATCCTCAATTTTACTAAGAATCCTCAATTCCCAACTCAAAACCCATCATTAAGTGAGGACATGGAATAACGGGCTTTAAATATTGATTTGAGGAATTATGTGTAAACCTAGAGATTCTGTGTAAAATTGGAGATTAGGGATTCTGTCAAAAATTGAGGACTCTGTGTAAAATTGGGGATTGGGTAGTATGTGCAAAATTAAAAGGGGGTTTATACCAATAGGACCTGATATATTATTTGAAAAGATGATTTTGCCCCTAATTAAGAATCCGAAATTTGAAAAATTATCAAATATGGATTTATTCCATATTTAGCGGTTATCTAAATTTCTAAAATCTCGCCGCCAATTCATCAATTTTGAAAATTCAAAATTTTATTTTGCTATCTATACAGGATTTCCATAAAGCAAAATCTTTTTTAAAAAGAAAGTAAATAAATGTTTATAGCTTCAATTATATAAAAAAAATAAACATGAATATAAATACATAAAAAATCTTAGAGACAAATTTCATGTATACATTTAACAGATTTTGGAGATACATGCATATACATGTATAAATGATGTATACATCTATATTTGATGTATACATGATTACTTAATATGCAAAAACTGTGTATACATTGTGGTCTGCTTAAACGATGAGTCCGAGATGATAATTGAACCTTAATGTATACATGACAGTATACATGTATACATGTATGTATTGTTAAAACTTTATTCCAAATATTCTGTAATCTTAATCAAACTGTAAAAACTGAACAATTAAATAAAACTGTAAAATACTTACTTGTATACTCCTTCTAAGTTGTAGAATTTTTAAGTCAAGGCAAGTGTTAAACACTCTTTCCTTAAGACAAATTTCGTCCCTCCCAAGGTGCTTAGAGTTGAACGTTTGCCTCTAAACATATAATGACTTCAACACTCCAAAGAAAGCACTTCAATTGGAGTATTCCAACGAACCAAAAGGCTTGTTTTCTGTCTCTCAAACACAATGCAGAATGAAGATGCAGACAGAAAGGAGGATTTGAAATAAGAACATTTTTTCTACTCTTATGAATGACTGAATTCGGCCTCTATTTATAGACTATCTGGTGACCTTTCGAAAGGGTATAATAACTGCCTGTATTAGTGTCCCGAATGGCTGCCTCAAAACAGTCACAATGGTACACTATTCGGGAAATGTAACCACCCAGCTGAACTGAAGTGTTACAGAAAGAAATGGACCAGATCTAGATGACCCAACCCAACCCGATCGGACGGACGGCGTGCGTGTGGTAGTCTTGGCCCAATCCCAAGCCCGCATAGGTTCTTCCCCTTCCACAAAACATTATTACCCCTTGGGGCCTAACCCAGACCTTCTAGGTATGCACTTACAAATTGGAAACTTCCCATCTTTTTTCCAATGTGAGATAGAGCTCAATTTCATTCACAAGTGAATAACTTTAGTTATTAAATTTTCATTCAATACTTTAAGTATTTGAGCATGTGATTGTTATTTATTAATCTACTCCATTATTAGATTATATTATAATATAGTCCTACCTCAAATTAGTGGTGGACCCCACATATTAATTATGAACTTAATACGAACAAATACTAACATGTATACGTAGTTTGCTTTCTCATACCATCTCAAATTCAAAAATAATTATCTCCATGAACTGTATTTTGCAGAATTCCACTAATCATGTATACAAGTATATGCCAAAAATTAATGTGTGTGTGTCTATATATACATATTCTCAAGCTACATTTAAAGCATTGGTTAGAGCTCCTTACATCTTGTAATTTTGTGCTTACTGCTCTCTACTTGCTAACTCTAGCAGATGAAGAGCAGCAATGTCGCAATATCGCTTCAGGATGCCAGCGGTTCAGAGGGTTCACTTGGATGCACATCCACCAGACATGGTTGGCTGGATTGGGAGCAAAAGATCATGTAACCTTGCTTTTCTAAATTGGGCCTGCTTTTCACCTCAATAATCCTTTTTGCAGTTCATATGTTACCATTGACTTCATGAAGATGCCTCATTACTTCATCTCTTATCAGTTGGAAATTTATGCCAAGATCCTTGGTTATATATTTTTTATTTCACACATCTTATCTCTGATATTATTTTCTAGCTTTAATGGAAATCCATTACTTGTGATTGGCAGTTCATATCTATGACTCAACCTTGTCTTGGTAAAAATCCAGAATATCTTAAATCACAATTCAAATTAAAAAAAAAAAAAAAAAAAAAAAAACTTAACATATTTAAACAAAATTCAGCATATAATACAAATAAAAAACGTCCATCAATATGGATAAAATAAACAACTTGCTAAAAATAAGGATTGTGGGTATAATAGACAAATTAAGCTACTAGTAGACTTTAAATTTGACTTGTAGGGGCAATTGGTATAGAATCTTATTTATTGGACTACTTGATAAATTAGATCCTATTTAAGGTCCTTTTGATCATTTTCCCAATTAAAAATTAAAGTCAAATTTTGACCATTTGAAGGGTATTTTGGTCCAAAAAAACAATGATAGGTTCATATCTGTAATTATCTGTGGATCGAGTTCATTCATCTAATATTTCGAAAACTTAGGATTATTGATGTAAAATGCCCTAAAAAAAACCATAAAGTCTTAGAACTGAGGATCTACCCTACAAGTGGTAGAACCTCCCCTACTATAAAAAAGATCTCCCTGATTAAAGAATTAGAACGAATAGAACCCTCAAAATGGTAATCCATATCTTTAGAAACAAAACTAGCAAGAGGATCAGCTACTTTATTATTTTCTCTATAATAGAAAGGTAATTTTACAATCCAAAAGTTAGTCAAGAGAGAAGACCTTGCAGATGCTTGTTCTGAGTTGAGAAACCACAGAATCAGAATCGGTTTCTATCACTATATCTGAAAATCCCAAAATAATATCTTTATACTAAACATTAATTAGTAAGGCTCTCCAGCTCTGGGATATTAACACTACTAATAAGTGTGTGAAAAGGGGTACATATATCATTTGTAGTGATAGCAAAAGAGGCAAGACCATCTGCAACCTCTTGATAACAAAAGAGATCTTCACCATTTAAAAGTTAGTCGAGAGACAGAGTCCAATAGAATTTTCCTATAAAACAAATGAACATTAGAAAAGAAACTAAAGAATCTATTTCTAAAAGCAGATGAGTGAAAGAAATGGTCCTTCCCTTGATGCCATCAATATTAGTGGTATATTCAATATTTATACCAAAATAAATTGAAGAATGTCTAGTACAAGTTCTAGCGATACCACCCATAGTTGCGAGACCTGGATTTCCTTTAGGGGGGTTTGGTTGCCAGTAAAGAGCTTAAACATGTTTGACGCTTCATGGTGTGAATGTAATCCACTTTACGGGTGTAATCTACCATAGAGAAAGGCTGTAAAATGGATTGTGGTCTTCAACCAATGTATTCCGAGTAATGTAATGTAATCTACTTTACAGTCAATTAAATTACATGGCTATCCAAACGCACTTATGGGTAATGTAATGTTATTCCGGGTAATGTAATGTAATCTGCTTTACAGTCAATTAAATTACATGGCTATCCAAACGCATTTCTGGGTAATGTAATGTAATCTGACTTCACATTCCCTACTCATCCAAACAAGTGGGATGTAATTTGGAATGTAATTTAAATTACCAATGTAATCAAATTACACTGTAATCTACTTTACAGTCAATTAAATTACATTACATTACAGGCAACCAAACGCCCCCTTAGAAGCCCCATCCAGGTGGTATACATTTGATGAAATAGACAACCTTATGGATAGGGTTTTTACTTTAGTTTTCAATTTAGTATATTGCCTTGAAAAAATTAATTAAAGTCCTCTTCATTGAAGCAAAACCAAACCTTTACAATTGCTAATAATTTTCTCGCTTGATTCCTTTCGAGCCATTATTTCCTTGAAGAGGTGCAAGGTCAACCTTTTTTGGCACGCCCGCACTAAAGCCACATGTGTGAATTGCCAACCCGAAGATTTCCAAAGAGAACATCTTTTTTGGTATGCCCGGTGGGATCCAATTTGTTGAAAATTTATGTCAAATATGACAAAAAGAACAAGGCAAACAAAATCTTCACAGCAAAATATGGATAGGCCAAAAGATGGCCTTGAATCAATCCCTGAAGATATAAATGGATTCCAAAATGAAGGAAATTCAACAGTCGAAGCCAACAATGGTGGCAACAATTAATCAGAGAATAGTGCAGCAAATATGTCTCAACTTGCAATGCAAGTATTTGATATATTTAAGCCAATTGTCGCCGATATTGGTCAACAAGTGCAACAAACTATTGTAAACGCAATGAACAACCAAATTCCTCATATAAGTGAGGAATTAGGGAATCACCTACAAAGAAAGGCCAGTTCAATTATTAGAAGTGAAAATACAAGCCCTGGACCACCATTAGGGAGTTCAAGTTTAGACCAACCACCTTATGTTCAAGCAGAATTCGAGGAGTCGTCTATATCAAGGCCAATGGTTGCTCAAAATGAAATTAATAAACCATTAGGTGGTTGATCGCATGCCAAACGTGTGGTATTTACTCTCAAGTGCAGGAGGTCGCCAAGTAATATTAAATGATGAGAACCGAGTATTGAATTCATGGAGAATGAACTTAAACCTAAGCTAAACTCTAATAGGTGGTGGGAAACATGGTTATGTGGATGAATTTAGTCATGAAATGAAAGAATTGATTTTATGATCAAAATTCAATTGAACAGAGTTTATGAAACTATTTGAGAACTAATTAAAGAAAGCAATTAATAAAAGATGCTAAGTCTCAAGCTTCACTACAATCTAACCTATGATAAGACCCTGATCTCTTTAGTTCTATAATCTAGATTCACTCAATTGGTGGTCTAGATTGGAAGATTTAGATTTAGGCACTTAAATGTCATGACCAATGATTGATTAGTGTTGATTGTTCACTTAGGTATTTAATCGAACACTTGATCACCAATCACCCAAGTATCAAGTGTACCAATCTCTTGTTCACACTCGATCAAGGGCTATAATAGATCAAGTAGTTTTTCCATCTAATTTATGACTCAATCAACACAAATAATTCAAATTCCAAGTTTAATTAATAATTATTAATCACTTAGACAATTTAGCAAACATTTGGTCACCAATCACCCAAGCATCAAGTGTACCATGGAATCTTGTTAATACTTGATCAAAAGCTATGATAGAACAAGTGGGTTCATCTCCAATATAAGGATTAATCAATATTAATTAATAAACAATACAAATCAAGTAGGACATAGGAACCCAAGTGGAAGCAATAGAGTCGAATGTGACCTTTCTTACCACAATGGTGGCAATTAGGAACAAATGTAGAAGATGTATGATATGAAACATGAGGCACACTCTTGAATGCAAAACTAGAGGTCTTCTTAAGACTAAGACAATGAGGCTTGACACAAAACTCCACAATAAACACACTTTGGCACAAGCCTTTTATTTGGAGTTTGGTTAACCTTAGGATATAAAATAGGCTTCATAGAAAGTTTCTCTTCCTTGGAAGTGGATGAATTAGTTTCACCTAAAGTATTTTTTGTCTTGTATGAGGTAGATCCTAAGCCTTCTCTGCCTACTTTCCTCTTAACTGTCCCAAGTAAGATATTAAGTTGCTCAGATCTTTTATCTGAATTGATTTTGAATTCACGAGCATTTTTGACCTTTTGTTCAATCCTAGCAATGGTAGTAAGAAACTCATTCTCTTCCTTAACTCTAGACTTGACCTCACCTTCTAAATGATTGACTTTATTCACTAGGGTGTTTTTCTCCTTTTTGATAGCTACAATCTTATTGGAGTAAGTGACTCTATGTGTCTTTAATTAATTGACTAACAAGAGCCTCAAAGTCTAAGGCTTCTTGTTTATGGACTTCTCTTTCGTTTTTTATGGTCTTAAACATGATAGCTAAATTTATATTTTTCTTCTTTAGCTTGAGAGCCTCTTTATACAACTCATTATAAGCTGTTTGAAGATCTTCCTCATCATAGGGTTCACCTATGTCCTCAACATGCTCTAACGCATCACTAGAGTCATCAACCAAGGGAGTACTAGAAGACTCACCGATCTCAACCACAGAAACAACAAATCCAGTAAAATTAGACTCATCTTCACCCTCAGACTCCTCTTCATTATTGTCCTCCTCATCACTATCACTAAGGGTAGCATTCATGGCTTGTTTTTTACTCTTATATTTCTTTTTATTTGGACAATTAGGAGCAATGTGACCCAGTTCATGACATTCCTAACACTAAATTTATTTTTTCTTATAACTCCTATAAGATGAACCAGATTTAAAATTAGGTTTCTCTTTATTTTAATTATCTTTTGTAATTGAGAATTTTTTTGAATTTTTCAAAGAGAACTAAATCATTATCATTCAAATCAAGTTCACTATTTGAGGTAATCTTGTCATCCCTAATATATTTGAGAGCTATACTCTTGTTCTTTTTGGGTTGTCTCAATTTCAATTCAAAGGATTATAGAGAACCAACAAGTTTCTCCACTTTTATCAAGTCAACATCCTACTTTCCTCGGTTGCAGTGACTTTTGGTTGAAATATGTTAGGTAAAAACCTTAAGATTTTTTCAAAAATCATATTTTCAGGAATTTTCTCACCTATGTTACAGGATGAATTCACAATGTTATTCAGTTTTACATAAAGGTCGGAAAAGTTTCATGTTCTTACATCCTAATCCTTTTAAAGCTTAAGCTGAGAATTTGAAGTCTAGATTTCTTTACTTGATGAGTACAGTTATTTGTTACTTTTGTAAGATATCCTGTGCCTTTTTGGAGGTGGTATAAGTTATGATCCTAAAGTATTCAGACCCTGATATACCATTATGTATGGCATATAACCCCTTATTGTTCCAGTTACTTCTCTCTAGGTTATTTTTAACCTATTCTTCAGGAAGTTTGGGAGAGAACATCATTTTTAGTCACTGTAAGAGGACTCCAACCAGTCTAAACATCATCTTTAGAAAAATCATCATTTTTTATTTCCAATAGGGGTAATTCAAACCTTTAAATAATGGAGGTTTAGTATTTGAACCACTTTCTTTTAAGAAATTTATCTCCTCGAATGATCAGGATCATACTCAGGTGATTAAACCAAAAGAGTGAACCAATGCTCCAATACCAAATGAAATTCCGAGGATACTATTTCTTGAATTAAGAATTGTTATAAATTACCCAATAATCTTAAATGTTCAATTAACAAACATACAATGCGGAAAAGTAAAATAAAATTGAACACAATATTTACAAGGAAACCCCAACCAGGAGAAAAATCTCGGGAAAATATGGAAGAACTATGTAAGAACAAAGACTTACAAAACTCTGGCACCACTCACTAACCAATGATTGAGTCCACAAGCCAAATAGCTATCATGTCGACTTAAAATTTTTCCCTTGATCGAATCCACGCACGAGCCCAACCTTCCCACAAACTGAGTCCACGATCCACTTCTTTATATCGAGCTCCACAGCATGTCTTCCACCAATGTATCAACAATACGTCACATTATACATCAATGGCAACCATTAGAGTCCACCGGCTAAGCAACCACCTCAGAGATCCACCAAGGCACTAACAATGAGATTTGATGAATAGGGCCTTGGCAAACAATGTGTAAAAATTGCCCCAAAAAAATTATGTTCCAATTTCAAGTATGATGCAAGAGCAATAAAAAATAAAAAATAAATAAACAAGATAAAGATTTTGAGAGTTAGAGAGATCAAATACAAGATTTTAATGTGGTTCAGACTTCGCCTACATCCATGCCGCAAAAGCTCCATTCGAAGATTCAATCTACTATCACAATCTCTTTGACCGGTAGAGATCAAACCTTTACAACACGAAATTTTTCCTAGGCTGAAGATCAAAACCTCTTTACTATCCTTCTTCCGAGTTAAGATGGGAAAACCCAATTTCTTTGACCGATAGAAATCAAACCTACAATGACCTTCCTTTAAGGTAAAGATCAAACTTTCCCAAAGGAGCAATCCCAACTCTTTCTTATTATAAAGGTTATAGCTCAACCCTTTTACAACCAAGATATACAAATAAAGTTAGTGTACAATGATGAACTCTTCAAAGAGTATATGATGTACACTAGAAGCTCACACTAATATCTCTCAAAGATTAAACAGTTGGCTCAAGAGAGAATGATGAAACCAAGACTTGACTTACACAACAAAGATGTAAACTAAGTTAGAGTATGATTATGTATGATTTCTAGCCTTTTTAAGGTCATATAAATGACTATATATAGGCATAAGTGCAAGTAGAGTCGTTGGGAGCTCAAAACTAGCCATTATGCATTAATTCTGTATCTACTGTTCGAACGGCCCAAGGCCCCATTCGAACAAACTAATTGTTACAATTCAAATCTCAGTCTACCATTTAAACAGTCATAAGCTCCGTTCGAATGGCCTTAGTAAAATCTCAATTCTCGTTCAAACAACCAAAGGTCTCAATGCACAGCTACTGTCCTATTCAAATAGGGACTTTCGTTTGAATGGCCTTGTAGGCTTGTTTGAACGACCTTGCTAGAAAATTAAAGATTTTGTCTAATTAAGTTCCAAATTGTGTGCATTAAGGCAAGTGGCCATTCTCACAAAGATTGAGAGATTCTAAAGTGTACAATAGTCGGTTTCTCAAAATCTTTGACTCACAATAGTGTTTTGAAAACGAAAGATAAATATAGAGACAAAAATAAGAGGTAAGGGGAACGTGATCCTTTTTCATATAATTAGTAAGATCATTGTGAGCCTTAAGTAAGATGGCATGGATGGGGTGGGATTAATTTAGGTACAGATTCGATACCCTCCATACCAAGGTGGGGGGAGAAAATAGTCATTCTATTATAAGGTACACCTTACGCAAGTGACTTTTATAGGGCAAACTGCATGACTAATTTGAAAAACTAACTGTGGGATTAGATTAATTACTTATAGATTTCATGTTTACCAAAAATCACAGTGAACCAACGGTCGGTTTCTTTAAAATGGTATAGTGAAAATTTATGAATTTTTTGTTCTTTAAAATGTCGCCAATTTTTCAATTATTGTCATTTTTTTTTTTTTTTTTAGAAACCGACTGTTGGATCATTATGATTTTTGAAAAAATATGAAATTCATAAATAGTTCATTTAATTTAACGATCAATTCTTAAATTTAATTTTTTTATTTTGTCCTATAAAAATCACTTTACACAACATTGCGCAAGGTGCACCTTATAAGGGCATCTCCAATAGAACCATCGCTATCAAAGCAAAAATTTGACTGGAAAAAGTGATTTTTTGGGTTTTGGCTTTGGCTTTGATGGGAATTGCTCCAATAGTGCATCCATCAAATTTTGGTTCAACCACTTTTTTTTCTACTTCTACTCTCATTCTTCCTTATCAATTACATCAACTACCATTCATTCATCTCCAAGACTCCAACCACCATTATTTTAATTTATCAATAAAAATTACTATTAAATTACCATTACATATATTGTAGACATTGTATCTCTTCCCAAAATTAATAAAAGAAAAAAAGTGAAAGGAAGTGATATATGTGCTCCACGGGTTCACTCCTGTGCTCCACTCACATATTAATGCCACGAATTTTCCATTTTGCCCTTCTAACAATAATACTTAATTTTGACTTCATTTTAATATATTTTGCACTTCCGTAGGGTTAGCTGCATATCATATTTTGAAAAATCGACTGATAGATAAAATACCCATCATATGAATGTCATGGTTGCCAAAAATTATGGTGATCCAACGGTTGGTTTTCGAAAAATCTTACTACAAAAGTGTGATTTTTTTGTTATTCTAAATATCATAATTTTGCAATCAGTTTTTTTCGAAATCCGACTGTTGGATCACCGTGATTTTTAGCAGCCATGATATTCATAATATGAATATTTTATCCAACGGTCGATTTTTCAAAATATGATATGCACCTAATCCTACGAAAATGCAGAATATATTTAAATAATAATAATAATAAAAAAAGCTGTCACAGATTATTAAGTGTGTGTGTGTGTGTGTGTGTGTGTGTATATATATATATATATAGGGATAGGTTCCCCTTACATTCTATTTTGACACCTATGTTTACATCTCGTTTTCAAATACCATTGTAGATCGAATATTTTGATAAAATGACCGTTAGATTAGATACTTCTCTTATGTTTGTCATGTATGAAAAAAAATCGGAGTGATCCAACGGTTAGTTTTTGAAAAATATCATTTTGAAGAGCTATTATTTTTTTTATTAATTAAAAACATAATAATTTTTTTATAATAACATTTCTTAAAATCTAACCGTTGGATCACTATGATTTTTGGTATACATGATATGCATAAGAAATGTATTGAATCTAGCGGTTGGTTCGTCAAAATATCAATCATAGATAGTGTTTTGAAAACGAGGTGTAAACATAGGTGTCAAAATAGGGTGTAAGGGGAACTTGACCCATATATATATATATATATATATATATGTATGTATATATATATATAAAATCCCTCTCTCTCTCTCTCACACCCACCCACGATATTTTTAAGCTTGAAACCCTCACTTTTTTTTTTTTACAAGACAAATAAACCCCACATTCTCTCTCTCTCTCTTGCCGGCTGCCATGAACATGATTGGCTCTCTCTCTCTCTTGCCCGAAAACAAAGATGATGATCGGCTCTCTCTCTCAATTGCCAAATCCATGATCGGGGTTAATCCCTCCATTTCTCTACCCCGATCGGCAGTGAAGAACACAGAACATTGTTCGTCAGATCTGCTACTTTTGGGCTTCTTCTTGCTGAATTTCCACCATTCACCGAAGTCTTCAACCATCATTGTCATCCACAAGTGCATCAATGTTCCGTTTTTTTCCCACAATTTCTGCTTAGAATTTATTTTATTTTATTTTATTTTTTTGAGATTAGGGCTCTATTTGGTTGTTTGTTGATATCGAGATTGAGATTATTTATGCAAAGTTTGGTTTTTAATTTTCTATTCCTGTTTGTGTGCTAAGAAAATTGGTGGGAAAATGAGAGTTGTGGGTTGTGATCACCAACGATTTTATTGGTTGATGAGGGCAGTAGGGGATTTTGCTTCACTTTATGTTGAGGTGACAAATATGGCTGAGCTACAGTAATCAATCAAATTTGAATAAATATAATTGATCACTGTTTACCATTAAAATTTAACTCTCCATTTGATGTAGTGGTGTACAAGCGGTCGGATCGGGCCGGCCCAACCCGTTAAAGAAGCAGGCCAAGCGGGCTGGTGTCCATTATGCTAGCGGGCCTTGTCCATTGATTTGTCAAACGGGCCAAATGGGCCGAGCCGATCCGTTAAGCTATTTCATTTTCCTAAAATATTAACAGTGGCCAGAGGGGTGGGTTACCAGAGGGGTGGGTTAGAACCTAAGACCTTTAGGTCTTCAATGAGAAATCCCTACCACTAAGCTATATATTAGCTTGGGTTTAATAAATGTGATATATAATATTAAACCTTATTTCATATTCTTTTATAAATCAATATCTATACTATATATAAAAGTGTGAATATTGGAAAACCTTTTTATTGACCAAACTATCCCTATATAATTGTAATAATACATAAATAGATATTGTCTCTTAAAATTCCACCCATCACAATAAATAGGTTTTCTAATTAAATTAAAATTACCTAGGATATGAATTTATTGTTAAGTCTAACTCAAATTTTCAAACATAGTATCACTGAATTTCATCAATAAAATTTTGTTAATATGAAAGTCTACTAAATATAGTAAAAATATTTTTAATCAAATTAAATTTCTTTCAAATGCTAATTCATTTATAGATAAAACATGATTTTTCAAACAATAAATTACTATAAAAAAATCAAATAAATTACTCTATATTATTTTATTATTACGAATAGAAAAACAAATGTAGTTTTGCTAATATTTTTAGTACTCATTTTTAAAAATATATATATATATATATATAACATAAAAATTTTATAATTTATGAAGTTCCAATGTATTGTTTTAATATCATTTGTATACAATTTAGATCTTGCAAGCTTTTTTAATGATAAATTTCAATAACCTTAAATATTTCATTTTAATTGCACTGTTCAAATTATATTTGATTTTTCAGACATATTTTTTTTTTCATGCAATAATTTGGACGTGCAACTCACGTGTGTATTTCTAGTTACTTATAAAAGGCCCAATGTTGAAGAAACTTTTGATGGACTAAAATGCCCCCGCATTAAATGTTAATGACCATTTTACCCTCTTGCAATATTAATTACATGAAGTTTATCTGTAATTCCTTTTTTAAGAGTCATATTTTCAATTAATTTCCTAATTCAATAAGGCATCAATAAAGTTTGTTATTTTTTTAGTGTTTTGAATATTAAAAAAAATAACAATAAATTTTATCGAATAAAGAGAGAAACAAACAGTGAGATTCGTCTTTTATCAGTTTCAAATAAAGGTACTCTAAAAGAAAAAAAATTTAATATGAAATTCAACTAAATAAAGTGAAAAAAATTATTAATTAAATTATTTTTTTTTTCAAATTCTAATTCAATATATAGATAAAACATGATTTTTCAAATAATCAATTACTATAAAATTCGAAATAAATTACTTTATATTTCTTATTTTCAAATTACAATGCAAAAATAAATCAGAGTGATTCAAAAAAAGTTTGAATGTATTCCCGTCCGTAAACAGTGTTCACATTAACTAGCTTCTTAAGAATGCCATGCTCGCAAAAAAATTAGAGTGATCCAACGGTCAGTTGACCTTATCCATTATAACAAAAACTATTTATGTTTGTTTTCATCTAAGTTGTGTATCATATTGTTCTTATTCATGTTGTACAAATTGTAACATAGGGATGCTATTTTGTAAAACCGATTGTTGGATAAAATGTTCCATATATACACATTGTGCATAGAAAAAATCACATAGATCCGACGGTTGGTTTTTGAGAAAATATTTAAATTGTTTAAGCTTGTGTATCATATGGTTCTTATTCATATTGTACATATGTTAACATGGGGGTACTATTTTATGAAACCGACCGTTGGATAAGATGTTCCATATAGACACATTGTGCATGCAAAAAATCACATAGATCTGACGGTTGGTTTTTGAGAAAAACATTTAAATTGTTTAAACTATGCAAATTCAATATAATAGTTTTGTCAAGAATGTGGCATTTAGAAAAAAATGACCGTTGAATCAACATGATTTTTTTCATACATGTCTTACATAAGCGGAACATCTCATCCAACGGTCGTTTTTTAAAATGTCTCTGTGAAAATTATTATACTTAGATATTAAAAATAAGAAATAAAAGAATATTCTTAGCACCTTGTTGAATTAGGAAATTAATTGAAAATATGACTCTTAAAAATGGAATTAAAGATAAACCAAATGTAATTAATATTGCAAGAGCTTAAAAGGATCACTAACATTTAATGCGAGGGCATTTTAGTCGATCAAAAGTTTTTTCAACATTGTGCCTTTTATAAGTAGTATAGATTTATAAAAGAAAATGAAATAAGGTTAAATATTATATATCACAACTAGTAAACACAAGCCAATACATAGCTTAGTGGTTAGGACTTTTCATCTAAGACTTAAAGGTCCCAGGTTCAAATCCTTCCACACACTTTAATTTTATGTTTATGAAAATGAATCAAGATAAATGGACACGGGCAAACGGGCCGGTCAAATGGTTGGCTTATTGGGCAAACAGTCACTGGCTGGTCAAATGGTCGGCTTATTGGGCAAACAGTCACGGGCCAAACAGGCAACGGGTACAGGTCGGAACGTGCTTATTAATGGACACGGGCCGGAAGGGCCTACCAAACATGGACTACTAGCCCAATCCGTCCACTAATAACGGACGGGACTTAACGGGCCGGTCACCTTAACGGACCGGACATGTCCGTGATCGTTAAGATAACGGGCCGGTCACGATCGGTCCGCAGGCCACCTGACCGTTTGTACACCAATGATTTGATGGAATTTTTGCATCATGATTTTTTCCATTAAAACCAAAATATGATTTTGACTTTGACTTTGTGATTCTCTTGGAGATGTATAATAACTTTTCTAAGAAAAAAAAAATGATAAGATCAACGTGTGCCAGCACATTCAAGAAAATCTTTGTCCCATCATGTGGACCCGTATGAATCACCACATAATTGATTTGGATGGGACATGTAATGGATAACCCTGCAGAAGTTAGGTCTGTCATTATCTTTGGTAGGTCTGCCATTATCAAATATTGGTCTCCCATTAATATCTTTAATAAAGTTGAAGTTGGGTCCCAGCCCTCTTTGCTGTTTGGGGATAGAGAAATTAGAAATTTTAAAATTACTATTTTAAGTTTTTAACTTTACAAACCTTCAATTTAACCTTAAATATTATAAGCATTTTAGTAATTTTATTAGCTATCTATCTAACAACAAAGAAAATTGATTTATTATAATAATGTAAATAAATAGATGTCATTTGGGTCATGGTTGGGTCATGTTGGTTGTAGCATACTGCACAGTTGGAGGCTAGCCAACTATTCGCTTAATTAGCTGGAAATGATCTTGTGAGCATAAGCTTACATAATTTTATGTCAGCAAATATGCTCACATAAATTTATGTGAGCATGAAGTTAATAAATAATTGTGGATAAATATGATGGTTGGACTAAATGCTATACTTATGCATGTCATATATGTAAAAAAAATATATATAGTTATTCAATAGTTGGTCTTTGAGAAATGTCACTCAGAAAAACTGCATGCAATAGTTTTCGGCAGTCACAGTTTTTCATAAACTATTTTGAAAATTTGATGTAATTTTTGGAATGCATGACATCCATAAGAGATTATCTAATCCAATATTGAATTTTTCAAAATTTGTACCCCATGTACAATTATCTATTAATATCATAATTACGTAACTTAGGTAAGTATATGGTTATATATATATATATATATAATCGAGGCAGTTAGCTTAATAACCAAGTACTTATCTCTTCATTTTGGACGAAATGGTTCAGTGATATTATCAGATATATCAAACAATTTTCACCAAGGCAGCTTAAGCTTAAAACCGCTAGCCACAAGGCCCAGCAGACTTCTACTCTCTGATGGTGTCGCCTGGCCTTTAAGATAAAAAAAGATGTGGCCTTCCATTGGTCCCACTCACCTTTTTTTTTTTTTTTTTTTTTTTTTATCTAATCGGGTGAAATTGACATGTGGCACACAACTGTCATGCCATATTGCCATGTCATTTGAAATTCTAATAAATATATACTTTAGTGGATGCTTGGAACCCAAAAAGAAGGGAATCCAAAGATTGCAACATTGCAATATTACTTTAGATTGAAATTTATCTTTAAGCATATTTCAAAATATTTAGGCCATGTTTGGCCCACGACTTCTGAATTTTTTTTTTTCAGATTTTAAAAAACAAAAAACAGAAAATAATATCTTTTTGGTTTTCACATTATTCTTGTCTTTAAAGAATAAGTTAATTAGCCGAACATATTTTTTAGGTTGGATTCTTTTTCTTTTTCTTTTTCTTTTTCTTTTTCTTTTTTTTTTTAAATACAAAAAAATGATTGCCAAACATATTATTTTTACTCTATTTTATGATATTTTGAACTCTGAAAACAAAAAATTGATTTTAGAGTTCACCACCAAACATGACTTTTTTTTTTCCATCACTCTTTCCGATGCATCCTAAATGATCCAGTGGCGAAAAAAATAAACAAATAAATAGATAATAAGAAGCAAAAACAAAAAAAACAAAAAACACCATATCAATGGTGCATTAGAGCATCTCCCATGGTGGATCCAAACGCTTATTCTAATTTTCTTCTTTTTTTCTTTTTTTTTTAATTTATCAAATTGAGAAAATAGGAGCTCCAATGACGGATCCAAATGTCAAACCAAAATTTGGATAGTCCAAAACTTGATCCAAATTTTAGATGGATCCATTTTTCTCCGAAACACACAAAAGTGCATTGAAACTTATGCTTGGTTTGGGCGAAGGTAAAGATAATATACATAGCAAAAAAAAAAAAAAAAGGAAGGATAACTTTAAAGAGATTGTGGAGACATAATTTGAGCATAACTTTAAAGAGATTGTGGCAAAAGTTAGGAGCCCCAACTTTTTCCACAATCACTTCTATTATGAAAATTTTACCAACCATCCTATGCGTCATCCATTAAGTCGATTAAAAGTGATTATCATCACATCTCTTGGACCAAGTAGAATTTTGAGTTCCAAAAGTGATTTTAAGAAAAACTAATCCAAATGGGCCCTTTTATCTTTTATGAAGTTTGTTTTAGGGAAACCATTACCCAATTCATTTTTAGACAATTTATGCAATAAATCCATGCTAGCATAACCAACTATACGATGTCACAATAAACTAGATTCATGCAAAGTGGTAAAACATTTAACATCTAGTTCATCAAATTAAATCAATAGTAACACTACAAATGGAGGCTTTTGCAACATACAAATTCGTTGCAAAAAGCCTTTCTAACCGTTGCAAAAAGCTATCAGCAATTGATCGTACCAAACCATGGAGGTTATTCATTGTTTCAATCAAGATTTAAATTTATAAAGAACTCATGCTATAACCTTAATTCATTGAAAAAGTGATTAAGCACGGGTATCGTCCACATGGATTAGAGGCTAAGTCACGAGAAACCTAATGAATTCAATTTTAGTTAAATAAAGTATTTTTGATGATTGAGTGGTTGATTGAGATCGATTAAACTAAATTAATTAAAAACTGGTGGTTGGTAGAGAAAAAATCAATGATAAAAAAAGCCTTGGGTAATTCGAATCCACTTAATCTTTCATTTATCATAAGGTTGACCTGAATTAGGGTTTTACAATCGTTTATGATTAATGATGATCTAAACTTCATGAATAAACCATCAATAATATCACGTGATTACCAATCTAGTAAGATTCATCCAAACAAGGCATACCTTGTCAAGCAAGGCATGCACAACCTGTTAACCCTAAAGTCTTTGACCACATATTGATTATAACTAAATCATACTTTATTTTTAACAAATGGTTAAGTGTTGTGTCTCCGTAGATTTGAAGTTATATCTTGTTAGAGCTCATCAACATATTTCAAGCAATTCAATGCGCTCATATTTATTCAAAGATCTTGAAGTTCAAAACTTGAAGATCAACTTGAAGACAAAGCTTATGAAGATCTTTTTGAAGCTAAGTTGTTCTCCATGTGTTAGGAACATTTTATAAGGCATCTCATTTTGTTTAACATTGCATAGCTCAAGACAAAACATTTTTAACTCATGTTGCATTGGCATTCATACTTGGAAAATGTTTTAAACTTGTCCAAAAATGTTTGAGAAATCTTAGTTAACTTGTTTATATGTTATAAGTTGATTTGGACTTAAGAAAGTCGAAATATTGGCATTAAAACATTTCTAGTTGACTAAACTATGTATCCTAGTCGACTAAGTGTCAATTAGAAGCCATGTTTTGAGAAGTATTAAGCTAGTCGACTAACTTGTGTCCTAGTCGACTAAACATTTGTTCCAGCCGACTAAAAGCAAGTCAGTAGCCAAAGGTTGTTGTAGCAGACTTGACAGTCGACTAAAACTTTCTTATAGTCTACTAATCAATCCCGAAAATTTTTCTAAAGTGCATTTTAATGTTTCTAGTCGACTAAACTATTTGTTCCCAGTCGACTAAGAAAACCCAGAAATGTTTCAAACGAATTTTTAATGGCCTAGTCGACTAACCTTTAGTCCTAGTCGACTAACCGTGCCCAGGAAGTCAAAATCATTTGAAATTAAGCTTGCTAGTCGACTAACTCTCTTGTCCTAGTCGACTAACTCTTCTGCAAATGCAAAACGGCTAATTCCCCTTTTAGTAAGCTTCACATTATATGCTCCTACAACTTCCCTCTCAATAAATCTGACTCCAATGTTTTTCAAACGGTCATTTCAAGCCTATTGCATTATAAATAGAGCTCTTACTCTCATTTATGATCACCTAATCTATTTTCAACATTTATTGAAAGCATTCATTGTGAGCATTCATCATTCAAGCTTCTTTGTGAAAATTTGGTTAAGCTATCTTTGTTGAACATTTGAGAAGCTATTAGTTGTGCTTGTATTTATTACAAATCAGTTTGTTGAAGCATTTATTGTATTACTCTATCTTCACTTATATTACTTGTGAGATTTAAGGGTTTGTGAAACTCTTGTGGGTGAGACTCTTCCATCTTGAAAGAAGATTGTGGGTGAGTGTCTTCCACCTTGTAAAGAATGCTGAAAATGTTTCTCCACCTTGAAGGAGTGTTAGTGGATTAATCCTCTTGATGGAGTTTTTGAGGCGTGGATGTAGGCTGAGACCGAACCACGTTAAAATCCTTATGTTTAAATATCTCTAACTCTACCTCTTGCGTTTAAAGTTATTTATTTGTTTTACACTTTGCTGAGTTGATATTTAATCTTGCATTCTAGTTGTCAAAAGTTTGAGTTTTCAAAAACACTCTATCCCATTTACAAATCAATTTTTAAATTTCCATTACTCTATTCACCCCCTCTAGAGTATATTTTGGGCCAACAATTGGTATCAGAGCAAGTGCTCATTATATTTGTTTGTTGAGCTAAAGATCAAATGGCAAACCAAATAGGAACTAACCCCGACCGACCTCCATTTTTTTATGGTGAAAATTATGGCTTTTGGAAAATAGAATGCAAAATTAGATTAAATATTATGACATGAGAATTTGGAAAGTCATTATTAAAGGCAATCAAAATGTTTTCAAAAAGGATGCCAATGGAAAAGAAATTGCCAAAACTATGGATGGTTGGAACGATGAGGACATGAGAATTCTTTAAATTAATTTAAAAGCAAAAAATGTGTTGTATTGTGCTATCAATGTAAGTGAATACAATATAGTTTCATCTTGTGCTACCGCAAAAGAAATTTGGAGAAAGCTCGAGGTCACCTACGAATGTACCAAACAAGTTAAATGCTCTAAAGCTCTCATACTTAGGCAAGACTATGAATTATTTAAAATGATTGAAGGTGAATGTGTTTTTGATATGTTTAATTGTTTCACTAATATTTTGAATGAATTGCAAGCATTAGGAAAAGTTTATCCTAATGATGATGTTGTGTCAAAGATACTACTTGCTCTAACACCTTCATGGAGTCTAAAGATCACCGCCATCCAAGAAGCTAAAGATATTTAGGAGATTGACATTGATGAGCTTCTAGACTCTCTTATCACTCATGAAACGGCAATGAAGAATGAAAAATAAGCCATTCAAAATGAGAAGGACAATGCTTAAGTGAAAAGGACTATTGCTCTTCAATCTTCAATCCTTGAAGAAAATGATGGTGATGACTTCACCAAAGATGATGATGAAGATGTGGCTCTTATCACAAGGCAATTCCAAACCTATCTAAGAATGAAGAAGAATCAATCAAGACAAAGCAATGGAAGATTCAACAAAAACAATAACGGTAGATGCTTCAATTGTAAGAAGTTTGGTCACACAATTGCCCATTGTCCAAACAAGATCACCTCCAATAACAACAATAATTTCAACACTTCTCGAAATGATCAAAGAGGTAAAGGGAAGCTATGGCAGCCATCATATCAACTCGGGATGATCTTCTTGAAGATGCAAGAGGTGATGAAGATAACACACAAGAGGAGACGGCAAACTTTTGCCTATATGCCAACATTGAGGAACCTTGCTTCATGGAAAATGATGATAAATATGAAGTAACTTCTATTTCTTGTTATGATAATGATGAAGAATGTGATTTAAGCTTTAGAGGATTTTCAAAATTTAAGTAAACTTTTTTATGACAAAAATTGTGTACTAACAAAGGAACTTGAATCTTTGAAGAAAAATCTCTCAACCCTCACAATTGAGAAAATGGCATTGGTTGATGAAAATTTTATTTTGAGTTTGGAAAATGAAAAAACAGAAGTATGAGATTGAGTCCTTAAGAAATATACGAACACTTCAAAATCTTCAAATGTTTCTTCTACTTTGGAAAATGAAAACAAAATTTTGAAATCCAAAGTTGAAGACTTAAACAAAATTATTTTCAAACTCACAAGTGGAAAAGAAAATTTTGATAGGTTGCTAGGAGCTCAAAGAGTTGGGCTAAACGAAGAAGGATTTGGTTATATTTCAAATACCAATTCTAAAAAGTCTTCACTCTATTTAAAATTTTTTGTTAAAGCTTCAATGAAAGGAGACTCCAAGATATACATTGGTTTTATTCCTTGCTCACAAGAGTGATACATGTGGCAAATTTATTAAACTTTGCAAAAGATTTAAAAAAGAACAATGCCACTCGATCATTAGTGTGAGAAGTGATAGAGGTAGAGAATTTAAAAATCAAAACATATAAAACTTTTGTGATGCACAAGGATACTCACATAATTTTTCAACCCCAAGAACTCCACAACAAAATGGAGTGGTTGAAAGGAAGAATCGTTCATTACAAGAAATTGGTAGAACTTAATGAACATAAACTTCCTAAAACCTTTTGGGCAGAAGCGGTTAGTACCGCTTGCTATGTGGGAAATAGTGTGGTTATTAGACTTATTCTAGCCAAAACTCCTTATGAGCTATGGAAGGGTCGAAAACCAAACATTGGTTATTTTAAAGTTTTTGGATATAAATGTTTTATTTTGAATGATAAAGATTATTTTGCAAAATTTGTATTTAAATCCGATGTGAGCATCTTTATTGGTTATTCAACTAATAGTAAAGCATATTGTGTTTATAATAGATGTACTCTAACCGTGCAAGAATCTATGCATGTTGTATTTGATGAATCTAATCCATTTTCTCCTAAGATTATTGTTGATGAGGATGAAAACAGCAAAATGCTATCGAATACGAATGAAGAGCTTGACAAGCTCAACATTAGTGATTCTACCCCAAATGATGTACCCCAAGAGCAACCAAAAGAAGACCTTCCAATTGAAGAAATAGAACCTTCAAATGAACCTCAAAAGTTGCCAAAGGCTTTGAGATTTGTGAGGAATCATCCAATTGATCAAATAATTGGTGATCCTTCACGCAAGGTGAGTACTCGCTCTAATCTTAGAGATGGTTGTAACCACATTGCATTTGTTTCTCAAACTGAGCCTAAAAATTTTAATGAGGCCAAAAATGATGATTGTTGGATTATAGTCATGCAAGAAGAACTAAATCAATTTGAAAGAAACCAAGTGTGGGAACTTGTACCAAAACCTAATGACCATTCCATCATTGGTACTAAATAGATTTTTCGAAATAAAAAAGATGACAATGGGAATAAGGCAAGACTTGTTGCACAAAGCTATAACCAACAAGAAGGCATTGATTATGATGAAACATATGCACCAGTTGCTAGACTTCAAGCCATTCACACGCTTCTTGCTTTTGCTAGTTTTAAGAACTTTTAATTGTATCAAATGGATATGAAAAGTACATTCTTAAATGGTTACATTTCGGAGGAAGTCTATGTTAAACAATCTCCCGGTCTTGAAAGTAACACTTTTCCCAATCATGTATACAAACATTCAAAAGCACTTTATGGCTTAAAACAAGCACCAAAAGCATGGTATGAAAGGTTAAGTAGATTTTTGCTCAATAATGGTTTCATTAGAGGCAAAATTGACACTACACTTTTCATAAAGATTAAAGTTAGTGATATGCTTATTGTTCAAATTTATGATGATGATATTATTTTCGGTGCTATTAATGATCTTCTCTTTGAAGAGTTTGCTAAATTCATGCAACATGAATTCAAGATGAGCATGATAGGAGAATTAACATTCTTTCTTGGACTTCAAATCAAGCAAACCAAAGAAGGCATTTTGATCAATCAAGCTAAGTATGGAAGGACATGCTAAAAAAAAATTGGCATAGAAGGTGTGAAATCTAGTCCAACACCAATGAGTCCTTCAACTAAGCTTGACATTGATGAAAATTGTAAGAAAGTTGACCAAAAATTATATTGAGGTATGATTGGTAGTCTTCTTTACTTAACCGCAAGTAGACTGGATATAATGTTTACTGTATGCTTAAGTATTAGATTTCAAGCAAATCCCATAGAATCTCACTTGCTGTTGTCAAACGCATATTTAAATATCTTGTTGGGACTCATGATTTGGGTTTGTTGTATCCTAAGCATGCATATTTTCAACTTGCTAGTTATTAGGATGCTGATTTTGCAGGTTGTAAAACCGATAGAAAAAGCACTAGTGGCACTTGTCATTTTATTGGCCACTCGCTTGTCTCTTGGTTTAGCAAGAAACAAACTTCGGTTGCTCTTTCTATCACTGAAGTGTAATACATTGCCGTTGAAAGTTGTTGTGTTGAAGTTCTTTACATGAAACAATAATTTGAAGACTATACAATTAAGTAATTTGGGAAAATAGGGTTTCGAGGCCCGTTCCTCCAAAACTGACCGGTCATTCTTGACCAACATGACATGAAATGATGACTTAAATTCTATAAGTAAAAAAATGGGGTGACTACACTTCCTCTTCTTTTATTACTTCCTCTTCTTCTGTTACTTATTCTTTTGCATTTTATTCACATTTCTTAAACATTATTTTCTTAAAAAATAATAATAATTTCCTTCGGGGAATCCCAGAGTAATTCTTGCCTTCTTGTTCTTTCTTTTATTTTCTTCTTCTTTTCTTCTATTGTCTTCCTTGTTTATCTTGTTTATGGGTTTCTATTAATCCTACTGCTCGTTGCTACTGGATTTATGTCCATCCCACCCAGCATAATCATGGGGACTGTGGTTAGTCATTTTGGATTTTCCTTCTTATCCTCCTTTACCATTTTACCTTTGCCTTTATCATTCGCCATTGTTGTCATTTTCCTTTTTTTTTTTTAGCTATTCCCTTCCTACTATTTTCTATTAGTTTGTTGTGTCTTCTTTTTTATCTTCTTTTTTTCCTTTTAGCTGGTGTACTTTGGCTTCCTAAAGTCTTTTCACTAGCTACTTTTATACACTGTCTTTCCCACCGCTGTCTTTTTACCTTTTTTTTTTTGCTATAACCTTTATTTCTCTCTTATTTTTACTTTTTTACCCTATCATTTTCCCTGTTTCTTTTTTTTCTTTTTTTTCCCTATTTTTACAGAACTATTGCGATATTGTGAATTCCTCATTTGTAGTTTTTGACTACTACCCATATTCAATTGATTATATTTGTTCTTCAAATTTTTTTATACCCAAATTACTATTCTTTCTTTTGAATTCTTGTATTATTTTCTTTTCCTTTCTAATACAAGATTTTGAATAGTAATTTTCTTTTTATATAATTCCAGATGAGCTTATTGGCTTTTCCTTATTTGTGCTATGGTTCTTCTAACCATTATTTTCCTGGAATTATATCGTTTTTCTCTATACATGGATAATATCTCTCCATTTTGCCACAGTTTCGCAACAAACCCTTGTACCTTTCCTAGGAATGGTGAGAACTCATGAATTCATTCCTTTGAGCTTTCAAAGACTCTTGGGAATTTGAGTACAATACTAAACCCTTTACAAATTAACCCATTCTTTTGGAACCAAACAGGCCAACACACAAAACCTAACATAATTCAACAGTATGGCTTTCATCAAATAATTGACTAATGTTCAACAAATTATGCTTTAAATCATCAACTAAAAGAACATTATCAATAGATATAAAACCATTACCTATATTACATTTGCCAATGATTTTACCTTTAACGTAGTCACCAAATGTGACATGTCCTCCATCCTTGTAGGTGAGAGAGTCTAATTTTTTTTTACTCATCTGTCTAGAGCATCCACTATCCAAGATCCATCAATCTTCGTTTTGATTAAACTTCATGTAAATATACATCACAAATTTAGGTGACTTCCTTTTGTACCCGAGCCTTTTTTAGTCTTATAAGGTCAGCATTTAGAGGTCTAGTTCCTTTAGAAATCCACTCAACCATCTTGTTATAACCTCTTCTCCCTCTAAATGGACATGAATAATGAATATGCTCTTTCTTATCATAATATAAACAAGTTACACATTTGCATTATTTTGAGTGGAATTAAATGACTTGATTTGAAAATGAGAGCTGTCTTTGAATTAGAAGCTTTTACAAAGAAATCCAAGTAAAGAGATTGATTTTTATTTTTGGAGTTGGAAACAAAACCAACCCTTTTTTTTTATTAAAACCAACTCTTTGAGACCTAAGAGTTTATCAAATTTCTCTTTACCTTTTATAAATTTGAAAATTATTTTGTTCAATTCCTTAATTTTAGTTTTCAACTTATCATTTTCCTTTTTGGAATCAATTGAGGCATTGTTTTTCAAATTCCCACTCTCATTTTTCAAAAGTTTATTTTCTTTTTCTAAAATCATATTTTACTCATGCAAAGAGTATCATTTTCTATTGTAAGGAAGGAAATTTTTTATTTCAAGTTTTTAAGCTTTCCCTAAGTCATTTTAGCTCATCAAAGAGGCTATTACAAGTTTTTAGTAATTCATTATATGTAAGATTTTCATCAATAATGTCATCATTAAGTGTATAAATTACCTCTTCCTCGATAATAATCATGAGGCAAAAGTTAATGGTTTCCTTGTCGAGATTGTTTATCGTCGGAGGCAAGTGCTTCAAGAACTTCATCCTATGTAGTGGCATTCATGGCATTGTTTTTGTTTCTTCTTTCTCCTCTTTTGTCAATGTCCTTGTTCTTGAGTTGGGGGCAATCACCAATTTTGTGGCTTAGATTCATCCAACTGTAGCATTTAAGTTGCTCCCCCTTATTTAATTCTTTTTTATGCTACGTTTGGTTATCAAGAATGTTATGTGCTATTGCACCACCCAAACCAAATAACAATATAATGAGAAAAATGATAAAGAATCATTTGAAAATATAATTCATAATAGATGTAGAGCTAAGAAATAAAAATAAAATAAATAGATTTTTAATGGAGATTTTCTAGAGAAAATTAACGGATAATTATTTAAGCAAATTAAAATTACAGGGCATAATAAACACCACATACAAACTCCAAATAAATAAATAAAGTTCCTAATAGAACCACCCTTATTCAAACTAAATTAAAACATGCCTAAAAGAAATTGTGTCAAACAAGACAGAATCGATAAGGTACTTAAATCATAATTAAGACATAAAACTTCTATTTCACAAAGCATCAAAATACTAATTGCCACCATCAAAATCTCGTCCATCAAAGTGCCTTCGAAGGAATCTAATCCGCATGTTTGGTGAATACTTCATGAATATCTTAGCTTTAAGTTGTTTGATAAGAGGGCCTCAAATGCAGTGGTAGCATCATCTCCATTAAATCATTCAATTAGTAGTAGTGCCTTGTATGGGGATCAATGGACATTGCTCTCTCTTCAAGTTTAGTTTTTTGAATTTTAAATTCAGTCTTTCACTCTGTTGCTTCTGCCTTTCTAATACTTGCAGCCACTATTGTCATAATCTCTAAGTAAAGCTACAGCATTTTTAGCACAACGCTCGTATTGCCTTGGAGTTGGCTGTATCGACAATGTGCTTTTTTTTTCTTCACTCAAATTGAGTATTATATACGTGAACTTGAGAGTCAATACCATATGGATCTTCCAGAGCTTCAACTTCACCTGCATTTAGTAGTCACTCAAAGTCATCATTGAGTCATTCTCTAGCAGCTTGTGTTGAATTAATGTCTGGCCCACCAAGACATCATTCGCCAGTTGCCACATCATTTCCACAAATTATTGCTAATTCCCGTAGCATCTTATTTCGCTTATGCATTAAGGTAGCGTTTGGTTGCCATTACCATAATGTAATTACAGGGGAATCATATTACTTGGGAATGGAAATGTGATATATTATTACCCTCTAAATGTTTGGATGTGTTGGGAATGTGGAATCATATAACCACACCATTCCATGGATAGTGTTCGGATAGGTATGGAATATAATTCCTAATCCTTTTCATTTTACCATAATACTCTTATCCTATTAGGTTAAAAAAATATGAGAACCAAGTCCCCAACGCAGGCATGATGAGGTCGCAGCTGCTGCAACTTAGCCAACGTCATAGCACAACCTCCATCTCCTTAAATGCCATCAACAAGATCCATTTACGCCAGTCTATTTAACCATGTACCATCACATAACCTTGTCTACCGAGAAGCACATCATTCTGAAGATCTACACAGCAGTGGTTGGGTGTTTTAGAGAAGCATGGTTGTTAAATCAAAGGTATCTGAACATATTCATCATCTCTATGGTAAATTTATTTGATGTGATTTTGGGTTAGGGTGTTCAAATTTGTAGGTTGCGAAAGATGATTTTGGGGGTTTCGCTCTACAAATCATGCCCCTAATCCGTGATGCGACACCATAATCCAACGTTGAGTAATCTTTTTTAACAATAAATCATATTTATTCTACTTATTGGAAAGTAAATAAACTACTGAAAGCGTAATATATTGAAGGGTTAATTCCATTTTAGTACCATCAACTTTATACTGATTTTCAATTTAGGCCACAAACTTTATTTAGACTCGTTTTAGTACCAAATTATAAGTTCTGGTTTCAATTTGAGCCACATCGTGACTCCGTCAGTTAAAATTGATGGAACATCTGATGTGGCAGTGGCAATGACATCTCAATGCCACGTGTCATGCCATGTGTCAGTGCCACGTCAGCATTTAGTGCCATGTGTCAGTGCCACGTCAGCACCCACTTTCCTCCCAAAAAAAAAAAAAATCATGTGCTCATTAGAAAATCTCATTGGTTAATTACATTTTAGTACCTTTAACTTTATACCAATTTTCAATTTGGTCCACAAACTTTTAAATTGAAGCGATTTTAGGACAACTTTAAAAATCTAAAAAAAAAAAAATGTTAAAAAAATTAAGGGTAAATTACAAAACCTCCCCTTAGATATGAAAAAATAAATAAATAAATGTCATCGACCTCCTGAAGATAATGATTTATGTTCAACAATTTTTGTTCAGCAAGCCTATTTTGAAGGATTATATCTCCCGCATATGAACTCCAATTTGAGTGATTCAAGTTGCTATGGAAAGTCTTTATGCCATACTTTCAATTGCAACTTGAATCGCTTAATTTAGCTTTGAAATGAAAAGTTATTTGCCTTCAAAGTAGAGAAAAAAAAATCACATCTTTCCATTTTTTTTTTTATTTTTGTAGAAAATTGTAAAATTTTCCAACTTTAAAGGCTTGTAACTTCTTTGTTTCAAAGCCAATATGAGTGATTCAAGTTACTATGGAAAGCTCATGCATTATACTTTGGCACTAGTAAGGTGTTATACAACACCTTCTTCAAAATCTCATTGTAAAATAAGATCAAAATAGACAGGTTGACAAGTTTTCTTAGCTCAATAAGCCTACTTTAAAGGACCATATCTCTTACATAAGATGTTCTATTATAGTGATTTAATTATCTTGTAAAGCTCTTATATTATACTCATGACTGCAACTTGAATTTCTTTATTTGGATTTGAAACAAAAAAGTTACAAGCCTTCAAAGTTTGAAAAAAAATCACAGTTTTCTACTAAAAAATAGAAAAACTTGACTTTTTTCTCAACTTTGAAGGCGTGTGACTTTTTCATTTCAAAGCCAAATTAAGTGATTCAAGTTACAATTAAAAGTATGCCATGAAAATTTTCCATAATAACTTGAATCACTCAAAGTGGAGTTCGTATATGAAAGATATGGCTTGCCGAACAAGGGAGGTTACTGAACATAAATCATTATCTTGGGAAAGTCGATGACATTTTTTTTTTTTCAAATCTAAGGGAAGGTTTATAATTTACCCTTAATTTTATTTTAATTTCTAAGTTTTTTTGGACTTTTAAAGTTATTCTAAAATTACTTCAATTTAAAAGTTTGTTGACCAAATTGAAAATTAGTATAAAGTTAAAGGTACTAAAACGTAATTAACCTATGGAATTTTCTATTGAGCACGTGATTTTTTTTTTTTGGAGAAAAGTGGGTGCTGACTGTGAACCCGCCACCTCGCTTTGTTTTTGGAATTGGATTCACTATCATCATGGATTGTAGATAATTCATTATCCTTCTTTATTTATCTTTCTCTTTTATCTACTAGTTTATCCTTCTCTATTATCCGTTCAAGATCATCAAATCCTAATCATCCTTATCTATTGTGGGAGTCCACTTAGATTGGGTTTTGAAAAAGGAAAGGAGTTTGAGAAAAACTGAGAGTCGCCACCTTATTTTTAAGGAATAAGGAAACCATAAAAAAAGAGTTTTATTTTCAATAAAATAGTGATTCCATATTTTAAGGAAAAGCAAGTCTTCGAACCAAAATTGGATTCGAGGGCTAGGTTATGAGATAGGAAAAGCAAGTCTTCGAACCAAAATTATTTTCAATAAAACGCATCCTGTAGGCACCTATCTCACCCTAATTAAAGGTCTCCTAATTACTTTTGGGCTTTATCAAAATCTTATAAAAACAACCCTAATTATCTAATTAACCAAGAAAATATGTGTTAGCCCTATGGCTTCAATCCCTAGTTGTTTATGAGTTTTGATGATAACAAACCTTGTGTAATGATTATGCACATTCATACTTAACATTGAACATTATGTTTTGCATCAATCTCTATTGATAATTTGCTCGATTATATCTATTGGTGCATATACTCTTGCTTATTGAATGAATCAGGTTATGAGCATTTTCATGGAAATTCAATATTGTCATTGGCCATCTTAATAAGATTTGTATGAATACTTATTCATTAAAGGAAGCTGAAGATTTGTTCGAAGCCATTAATGTCCATTCTTGCACAAGATAAAGAGTTGAAGACTTGAAGACTTTATTTATTCCTTGTGTAAATTGCTTAGGACTCATAATTTGTGAATCTCTCTTATAGGATTAAAACTATATTAGCTTAAAATGAGTTTGACTTCTTGACCCTATTTCAAACTTGAGAAAATCATTTTGTTTGGCCAAAAGTATTTATAAATAACCTTGGGCTTTTCTTATTTCAAAATCCATCTTAAAACTCATGAAAAATGTTTTATAGCCTCCTTTAGTCGACTAACTCCTCCTGGCTAGTCGACTAACTGCAAGGCAGTAAGCATGTTTCATGAAAAATTAAACTAGTCGACTAATTCCTTGAGATTAGTCGACTAACAGTTTCCTAGTTGACTAACCCCTCGTGTTCTAGTCGACTAATCGAGCCCGAAGAATTTGTTCAATAGGTTTTTAAGTTGCTAGTCGACTAACCCCTCTGTTACTAGTCGACTAACAAACCCAGATTTCAAAACATCTTGTTTTTAACTTTATAGTCGACTAATCAAGCTGTCCTAGTCGACTAACTAACTCCGGACTTATTTTGTAAATGCTTTTTAAAGGATCTAGTTGACTAATCCTCGTGTGCTAGTCGACTAATGATGCTCTGCAAATCATAACGGCTAGTTTTTACAACCCAAATGGCTATATTATTCTTCCCAACAACCATATGATGATGAGAGCCTTTAAATACCTTTTACATAAGTCTTGGATAAGTTAGTTATTATCTCCAAGTTCTTTGAAACACTCTCTATTCAAATCAATCTTGTTTATCAATTGTTTGAGTGATTCAAGCTATTCAAAAATCCTTCTCTCTAAGCCAATTCTAGTTCTTAATCTTGAGAGATATTAGTTTGAGCTCATTATTGTATTTATCCACTCTTGAAGGAGTTCACATTTGTATTATCTTATTCATCACTGTATCTTGTGAGATTGAAAGGGTAGTGAGATAACCCTTGTGGGTGAGTTGTCTTCCACCTTGAAAGAAAGCAAGTTGTAAAGGTTTCTCCACCTTGAAGGAGTGAATCTTAGTGGATTGTGAAATCCTCAAGACGGGGCTCTTGAGGCGTGGATGTAGACGGAGATTGAACCACGTTAAAATTCTTGTGTTTGATTCTCTTTCTCTCTATCTCTTGCATTTAATTTATTTACTTGCCTATTAAATTGTCTACTTGTGATTCATATTATCTTGATCATTTATCTTCAATTTGACATTTTTTAACTAAATTTTTAAATTGGATTTTATTCCATAAAGTTTGCTATACTCTATTCACCCCCCCTCTAAAGTATATTTTCTGGGCAACAATATGAATAATAATACATAATAAATACTAAATAAATAAGGAAGAAAAAGCAAACAAAACCCTAAAGACCTTAGGAGACATACAGTCAACCTAAGATTGGACTTGCGCCCTATTGGCTGCCTACATACTTTACCAGTGTCCTGATAGAGATCAAAGTCCATCGTAGTTCGAAAACCTAAGATTCCCCTATTGTAGTGAACTACACCATTAAAGGCATTCTGCCTTATCTAAGACTTTATCTTCGAGAGTTTATTTTTGTTTAAAATACTTC
Source organism: Hamamelis virginiana (assembly GCA_017140935.1). Classification (NCBI taxonomy): domain Eukaryota; kingdom Viridiplantae; phylum Streptophyta; class Magnoliopsida; order Saxifragales; family Hamamelidaceae; genus Hamamelis; species Hamamelis virginiana. Next base: position 7,641 of record JAESVK010000710.1, on the reverse strand, counting down.
AACATCCAAAGTGGGAGTTTCATCCCGAAACAACTTCTTGAGTTCCAATTTCATTGAGAAAACTTTCCTGAAGATAGACTCCTAAACAAGCTAGAATTCCTAATTTGATGTACTCCCTACAACAAAGAAGAATCCTAAGTAGAGTCAAGCGGCTCCCCTAACCTAGAATCCCTAACTACAACCTAAGTTAGTCTAAATAACCTAGAATACTAAAACAATGCATGCTGGAGATTCTGGAAAATGCATGAAAAATGCAACACAACAATTAATACAATGCATGGAAATGCTCCTAAATGCAAACTAATTATTCTATGTGAACCTGAACATATTTCTAAGTTGATTTGGACTTAAAAATGGCTTTTAAGACACTTTAAAGCCACTTCCAAACTCTGGACAGAATTGAAAGCAACTTCAAAATTGAATTAAAACCCTTGAAAACAAAGAACAAAAAATGAGTAAATGACCTACAATGCAATCTAACGTGATGACCTAAGTTAACATATATAAATCTATATAAAACATGGTTTAAAAAAGATGTTTAAGTCACTTTAAAGTATATATTCGAATCTGGATAGATTTGAATACTCACTTTAAGGGACTTAAAGATCGTGATTAATCCACCCAAAACATGAAACAAATATCCTAGCATGCATACTAATATAACACATCGAAAAATCACATCAAGACATATCACCATAGTCATGCTTACATAATTAATTTGGCCACAAGGGAAAGGACTTACATTAGCTCGCTCCCTCGAACACAATTTATATGTCAATCAAATCCAAGCATCCCAAGTGATAAAACTAACCATGATAAGAACAATAACAATGCTAAACTTAAGAGAGTTATGCATAGACTTACTTCTAACATCCTAACAATGACTATTGACACAAAAGACTTAAACTTTTTTTAATTAATATGCATTCCTACCCAAAACAGAAAATCATATATGTTAAACCACTCCTAACATGCATTCTAAACATACAAAGAACTACTACACATGCTCACAAAATTCATATAGAAATTACCATGCTTTAAAACAAAGAAGAAGACTATACTCATCATGAAGTAGCATTCAAATATGTTAAACATATTATAAGACTCAAAACAGAAACCTATATGCGTCTAGAAGACCACTACCATGCAAGCATTAAACCAAAACCTATTCTACATCATGCATGACTACTCCTAACATGAACTCCTACTCTACATCATGCATATAATTAGAAGAAATCAACTCATACATTCTACAGAAAACCAAACTACTCTAAACAAGCTAATTCCTAACTATGTTATGTAAAACATCGATACAAGAACAATGGTGTATAAAACCTTACCTCTTGTCTTCTTCTTCCTTACTTATAGCTTTCTTCTCCAAGCTTCAATGGCCTCTAAATTCGTAGCTAGAGTTCTAGGGGCTGGTTCATGTGTCTCAAGTCTCCCCAATTCAAGTTAACTCCCCTCAAACTGATTCATAAGTGTTGTATATATAGAAAATGCTTCAATTTGATCAATGACTCAAATTAAAACCCTAGGGAATGATCCAAGGGTCTTAAATAAGTATTCCAAAGTCCCCCAAGGTCATGATAAACCCTCCAAGCTGATCCAAATAGGGTTTGGAAGAGTCTCAAAAGAATAAGAGACCAAAAACTCGAAAATCTGGCAAAATAAGGCAAAAGGCTCGGGTGACCGTCCACCCTAGGACGATTGGCCATCCTCCATGGACAGTTAGCCATCCCTAGGTGGACGGTCATCGGGCCTCCAATGCAATTTTTCATGTTTTGGGCCTGTCTTAGCCCATTTTGACTCGGTTTCGGTTTTTTCGGCTTTTTGGGCCCGTTTGAAGTCCAAATTCGACGATTCAAAAACCAAAACGACCATGATTCTATTCTCTATGTTTTGAGAAGTGTTTGAAGTGAAAATGCATTGACTTAAGTCAATTTTTTTAGGAAAAAGCCTACCAATTAGCTGTTTTGGGTCTGTTGAGCCTAATTAGGGTTTTGAAATCCACTAATTGATTGCTCTCGAATGCATTTCTACTTCTCGAAACAAGTTTTAAAAACATTTAAGAAAGTTTTTTAGAGTTTTTGAAGGCTTTGGTTTGATAAAAAGATCGAATCTCGATCATTCCTGATTGAAGCCTTAATCTGAGCTTAAAAAGACCATTTGGGCCTTAAGAGACAAACATGACCCCAAAGGCTCAACGGACCATACCACTAATCAACTTAGCTGCCAAACACACCCTAATTATCCATGCCAAAGTCTCAAGACAATCCGAGACTAACTCGAAGACTTTTAAGCACTTTTACGATTCAAATGTCAATGCTGTCCCTTAAGTCACAAAAGACCTAATTACCTATCAAGCCTGACTCGGAATGCAATGAAACTTGACAGGGACGTCTATAGACTCCCTAAAAACCTGATGAAAAAAGAACCGACTCAATCTGACCTAAAAACCTACATGTGATAATGACTTCTATCTAGCTACAAAAAAGGGTACTATGAGCAACTTAGGGTTTCAACACCCTATTTGACCTCAAATCACAGGCAACCATCCATGACTCTATTCAGGGTCAAAAATGGATGTCTACACTGACGTGGCACTGAGATGCCATGTCATTGCCACATCATATGTTCTGTCAATTTTGATTGACGGAGTCACGGTGTGGCTTAAATTGAAATCAAAACTTTTAATTTGGTACTAAATCGAGTCTATATAAAGTTTGTGGCCAGTGGCGGAACTAGGCTTTTCCAAGGGGGGACATTCCCCCCCCCCCCACGTTTTTGTTTGGGGGTATTAATATATATGTATACATTATATGATATGTGTAGGATGGGGAAAGATTGGTCAGGGGCTTGGCCCCCCCAGACTTCAATTCTGATTCCGCTACTGTTTGTGGCCTAGATTGAAAATCATTATAAAGTTTATGGTACTAAAACGGAATTAACCCTATATTAAAATATGCTCTCTCTTTTTCACATCTTCAAATTCTAAATTTCCTTTAAGCAAATCACGGCTGGTTAAACTCATCAATTAGGGCCCACGTAAATCACACTTGAGCTGTGAATCTCTGTTAAAATCACATCCATCATATCGGTTAAAATTCTTTACTTTGAAGATGGTTGTTTAGTGAAGTAAATTTAATGATACTTGATTAACTGTTGTGATAAAAAAAAATATAAATGCATGTCCTGCCATTCTTTATATGGACATTACTACATAATGTCAATTATAATGTGTAAAAAAATAAAGTTCCAGGTTTTGCAGAAGGTGGTTGTTGACATGTTGAAATTGAGCTCTACATAATGTCAACCATGAAATTGTTGTAGCGGTTTTTAAAAATTTTTATGTCCAAGTATTCTCCTTTATTTTAAATGAAAATGCTTTAATATTAATATTTTATTTTTTATTATTTGTTTATATTTTTCTGGAATACAAGCTTGAAAAAAATAAAAAATTAATTGGAATATTGAAACTGCGATTACACCTAGTTTTGAAAAATAATTTGGAAGTAGTGTACTCTTGTCAAAAAGTTTCCTTCAAATATTAGATTTAACCAGCAAAACTTTCAGTAACTAAAGAATATATTTTTAAAATTAAATTACCTATATTATTTTTGTTTTTGTATACCAGAAAAGAAAAAAAAAAAGAGGAAAAAATTTGAAGTTATATGTCGGGAATGTTAGCATCAAGTGACTTTCATTAAAGTCACTTGCAAAATATATTTTGAATGTCATGGCTGACAAAAATTATAGTGATCCAACAATTGGTTTCTGAGAAAACTGACTGTGAAATAATGGTGACATTTTAAAGAATAAAAA
>JAESVK010000709.1:251465-279693 GCA_017140935.1 Hamamelis virginiana | reverse complement strand
GATGGAATCATCAATTTAAAAGTTTTATTTTGTCTTCCGCTGCGATTCCATGTATTTCGAACGATTCCTTTCAGTGGTATCAGAGCCAAATCAAGCATGGACATGAGATTTATGATGTTTGGCAATGGTTTAATTAATTAAAATCAAGTTTTTAATGGTTTATTCACCATGTATGAATTCGGCAATGAGGGGGCTGCCTCCATGGTTTTTGTTTTGTGTTTATTTGGCAACTAGGGTTTTTAGTAACCCTAGCTAGGTGACGGCAAGGTGGGGCTGCACTATGAGAGTTACGGCCATAAGGGTTTTACCCCTTTGGTGTTTGAGATTCAAGGGTTTTTGAGAACAAACCCAGAATCCCGTTTTTCTGGTGCATGCCAACTTGTTTGGCTTGTATATTGATCAAAACATATCCAAATCGCATGAAATTGGTCTTGTTTCGATCATGACTCAATATAGAATGTTTTCATATGAATTTGGGAATTTTTACAAGCCATTAAGGCAGTGTTTGAAGGCAAAACAACTGCTGGACAGTAGCACTGTTTTCTGCAGAAATTTTTAGAAAAGTATTCTTGTTTTGCTTGGTTTGTTCAAACCACTCAATGGCTTCCCTTCAAACTTCATAGAAGTGTTCTATGATATTTTCTTGGAGTTTTGGAAACCCTAGAAAGTTTAGATGATGTTCTTGAATTTTTGAATTATGAACAAAACTTGTTTTTGAGAAAAACTGGTTTTAATGGCTATAGGGGTTCACGGCATTGAGGGTTTTTTACCTTCATGGATTTCGGCTACTAGGATTTTTCAAACCCTAGAATATATTTGCATGTGTCTTGATTGTTTTTAAAATTGTTAAAAATTGATTCTTGATTATTGCAAATAACTTGGTTTAAATTTATTTAAACTTGTATATTGATGAAGCTTGTTAAAGAGTTCAACAATGGTGTTTTAGGGTTCTTTGAATCCTTGTATTCATCATCAATGGTGGCTGGTTTTAGGTTTTAGAAACCCTAAACTAAAAGAAGAAAATTTCCTAATTTGTTTTAGGAATCCCTAAATGTCAAACTATGAAATTTCTACTTTCTATTTTGTGTATTGTTTGATTTAGGAAAGTTTCTTATATTTGATTTGATTCTTTCTTATTTTAAATGATCACAATATAGATTATATTGCAGCATATTTGGAGTTTATGGAAACCCTAAAAAGGTTAGATTATGGTAAGGTTACCTAACCCTAAACCTAACCCTAACCCTAACCCTAACCCTAGCCCTAGCACACTCTCTCTCTCTCACTATGATTTTCGGCCACATGGGTTTGGAACCCTAGTGTGCCTTAATTATTTTATGTTTTCATGATCTTGTGTTCTTCATATGTTTTATAAAGCGTTTATAATATTTTCAAAATAAATTTTATTGTTTTTGAAAATTAAAAATGAAGAACATAAAGATTTGATGAAAAGTGTTTTTATAAAACAATTTTTGTGTTCTTGAGAGATTGTGAAATTCATGTGATGAATTATTGTTTTTAATTGCTTAAAAACATTTAGGGATGTTGCTAGATGATATATAAATATGTTAAAAACGTTTTAGCATACTTGTATATTGAAAGGATTAATTTTGAAATCGTTTTTGAAATTAAAACTGGGTTGCTGTTTTTCTGGGCAGCAATCATGAAGCTTTTGTAAAATCCATGGAAAATAGTTTCTGGGATTTTTGAAGCTTGCCACCTATTGACTTCATTAATATAAGGTCTTAACAAAGTCTAGGAAGAGTTCCCATGATTTTTAATGACCTAGAATAGCCACACTAGAATTTTTGTGAATAAGAGTCAATTCTGGAAAATCTGACTCTCAAAATGTCTCTAATTGATACCAAACGTTGGAATCAAGTCTTGAGACCCCTGCCATTGTTTAGAGGACTGAAAAACCCAGTGAATTGAAGTGTTTCCATGACTTAGTTCACTTTAGGTTATGCCCAATAAATGCATTTGTGAACAAATTCCAGATTTTGCCATGGTTTGGAGTTAGTGTCACAAAGTGCCTTAAAGTGATACCAAACGTTGGAATCACTAAACGAGACGTATGCCATTTGAAAGAGGACTGAAAATCCTTGTGAAATAGAGTATTCTCACATTTTAAAAGTTTGTTTTAATATAGGAAAGTTTAGTCCCAAAACAGTAGCTGAATTCTTAGTTTTGTGAAAAACTGGGTTTGTGTCTTTCAAGAAATTTTGTTTTGAGTTATTATTTAATTCCTTCCATATAGGTTAATGTTGATTAATCTATAATGCATATTAAAGTGTTAAATGCATGATAGGAATTATTAGATTAATTTCTCAAATTAAATTCTATTTATTTAAAACCCTAATAGAGTTAATTGGGAGTTTTACTTAAGAAAAGACACTTTTACATTCATATGAGATATGATGGTTTTATTTTAAATGAGATTTAAAATATTGTTATTATTGTTATGAGATAATAATAATAGTAATATTGACTTTAATTAATTAAATGCCATTGCCATCATTGCCTTTCTTTTATTGTTGTTTTTATTTATGCAATGAGTTTGTATAAATATGAATGGATAATTATGGACTTAAGACCAATTAAATGAGATGTGATTGGCCGCATTAGATGTGTTTGGCTTATTTTAAGGGTTGTATTTAAAGTTGTTTAAATTTAAGTGATGTAATTAATTTGGGGCTTGCATGCCTCTTTCCCTCACATTGAAACTCTTAGGAATGATGTAATGGTCTCAATTGAGTCTTTTAAGGTCTCTAAATTCGTGCCAAAGTCCCCAAGACCGAGCTAGACAATCCCAGGCAGGTAAAACACTCAAAAGGTTGAAAAATAGCAACATTGGGCAAGAGGCTCGGGTGACCATCCACCCTAGGACGGTTGGCCGTCCCTAGGGGGATGGTCATCGATCCTTCATCCCAATTTTGCCCTATTTTGGGCTTCTCTCGACCCGTCTCGGCTGTTTTCGGCTTTTCGAGCCCGTTTTAAGTCCAAATTCGAAGATTCAAGCGCCAAAACGATCCTGATTCGATTCTCCATGTTTTAAGAAGTGTTTAAAGTGAAAATGCATTGACCAAAGTCAAATTTTTAGGGAGAAAATCGATCGATTAGCTATTTTGGGCTGTTAAGCCCACTTAAGGTTTTTGAAATCTGCTAACCAATCACTCTCGAAATCATTTTTTCTTCTCGAAATAAGTTTTAAAATCATTTTAAGAAAGTGTTTTAAAACTTTTAAGGGCTTTGGTTTGATAAAAAGATCGAATCCTGGTCATTCCCGGTTGAAAACCCTAACTAAGCTTAAAAGGGCCCTTTGGGCCTTAAGAGCCAAATATAAGCCCAGAGGCTCTATGAACCTTGTCACTAATCAACTTAGCTACCAAACACACCCTAAATATCCATGCCAAAGCCTCAAGACTATCCGGGATAAGATTGACAGTCATTCAGAGCTTTTGTGATCCAAATGACAGTGCTGCCCTTCAGGTCACAAAAGACCTTATTTTCTATCAAGCTTGACTCAGAATACCATGAAATTTAACAGGGACATTCCTAGACTCTCTAAAAACTAAATAAAAAAGGAACCGACTCAATCTGACCTAAAAACCTACATGCGACAATGACCACTAATTAACTTCTCATAAGGGTAAAACTGGCAATTTAGGGTTTTAACACCATATTTCACCTCAAATCACAGGCAACCATTAATGACTATACTCATGGTCAAAAATGGATGTCTACAGAAGCCCCTCATTGATGTTCATGACTTTGCCAGTGAATATCAACGAAATAACATGACATCCCATTTCTGCCACGACAGAAGAGGGATAATTGAACCAACTTTGACTGAATCAACATTCTTGGAAATCCTACACACACTTCCAATTATCTCATCTTGATGGACCTCAATCTTTTTGGAAGTCACACACATACTTCCAGACATCTTATCTTAAGAGGAAATCTCAACACATATTTTCTATCATCACCTTATCTTAAGAGAAAATCTCACACACATTTCCAATCATCATTAATCATCATTCTTGGAAGTCCTACACACACCTCCAATGATCTTTGGGGACCTCAGTCCTTTTTTGGAAATCCTACACACATTTCCAATCATCATCTTATCTTAAGAGGAAATCTCAACACATATTTCTAATTATCATCTTATCTTAAGAGGAAATCTCAACACATATTTCCAATTATCATCTTATCAATCACCATTCTTGAAAGTCCTACACACACCTCCAATGATCTTAGGGGACCTCAGTCCTTTTTTGGAAATCCTATACACATTTCCAATCATCATCTTATCTTAAGAGGAAATCTCACACACATTTCCAATCATAATCTCTTCAGAGTCCACGACTCTTTTTGGAAGTCACACACATACTTCAAATCTAATTTACCAATATTTCTTTTGACAACTTCGAATTATCATCAACACATGCACTCCTCAACATCATCAATATCACTTAACATCATTCTCATACACATTTCATGCGCATTTCTCAACATCTCATGCAATCCATACAACCTTATTGATTTGGGCCTCCAAAATGGACCTCTCTCATTCACAAACTCTCAATGGGCTATCTTATCTCTTCAATCCCTTCATGGGCTTCACACTCTCATCATTTCACTTGGGTTTATAACTATTCCATGGTTACAAACCTTGCTCACGTATTACTTTCATCATCTACTTTCATATCTCATGATTTTCATTCAAAAATTCTACTTTCCTATTCACAATCACTCAATGCTCATCTTTACATTTATAAACACCTCTTCATTTCTCATCTATGCATCAAATAGTCCTCAATTTCAATCCAATGAACTTTCTCAAATCACAATTTGAAAGAAAATAGGTCAAAATAGGCCAAAAATGGGCTAGATGGGCTAAATGGGCCTCAAAAGCCCAAACTTTTTCAAAAATGGGCCAAAACTTGGGTGACCAGCCAGTTGAGGATGGCCAGCCGTCCCCTAGTGGACGGCTACCCGAGGCCTTGTTCTCCATTTAGGCTATCTTGCCCTCTTTTGCTCCCCACTTTCACCTATCATCAAATTTAGGCACTTTCTCTCTCTAGAATTCCTCATTTTCTTTCAAAAATCATTCAAATTTTGTTCCATTGCTTCCAATCCATTACCAAACACTTCCTAATGTTGCTATAATCTTCAATTTGTGAATCAAAACTAAGGATTTCATCATTGCACTTCAAATTTGGGATCTAAAACCCTAATACACATTCAACCATACCCATTTTCTCAAGCTTCTCCATTACACATACTCATAACAAATAGGAGGCATGAACCCTCAAAGTATTCATACATGGTGATGAAGAGGTACAAAATGCCACCCTATGATCCTAACAACACAAGCTTGCTCTTGGAGCCCCAAACTCATCTATCCTACATCCATACTACACAAGAGGTAAGCTCACTTTCCATGCATTTTCTTTGAATCCTCAATGTCTAGATGCTTTAATATTGATCTTTGGATGTTGTTTGATGATTCCTTTTCATGAGATTTGTATTTGGCAAAGCTGGGGAGCCCCATTTCACTAGCTTCACAAGCTTGAAATATTGCCCACCAAGTGTTTGATAAAATTCCCAAGAGATTAAGATTTGATTTTTTTAAGCCAAACTCCTCATGTCATGATTCAAATATGTTTCTAACATCATTTAATTACTTTCAAAGCATCATGACAAGTTTTCAAAATTCTTTTCAAATATATGCACACTAAGTGTTTGATAAAATGCCCAAAAGGGGGCAATTTCCAATTTTCAAAGTAATTCATTATGTCATGCTTTTTCAAATGTTTTCAAAATGATCCTATCATATCATAACAAGTTTTCAAAACTATTTTAAGTATGCACATATCCAAAATTTCCATGAATTGGTACTTAGCTCATTTTCTCACTCAAAACATCATTCACTTAAATATCATTTCCATAACTTTTAAGTGGTTTTTACTTCAAAATTTACTCATGCTAAGTACTCAATTCAAGGTTTTTATTTAAAATCCATTCTCTTGGGGTTTTCATTTTAATCCATTTCTCATAAACTAAAGTCATATGGGATATCAATAAGTTATGTTAACTCTTAAAACAAAATCAAAAGCACAAAAAGTTAACCCACAAAATGATACATTTTCAAAAATGTTCATACTTTATTGTCTCAAAACTCAATTTATCGTTCGTGTTTTACTCTTTGTGCTGGTGATTTATGTTAAAAAGTTACCATAACCCATCTTTATCACATATTTCTAATCCATTTATCTTTATCTTTGCAGCCAGACTCTGACATTAGGACTCGGTCTTCTTTGCAAGGCATAGTCACATGGTGGGCAAAGATGGACACTCTCCAACCACTAACTAAGGCGACGATCAAAAGAATAGGTTTTGGGGATTTCATCGATTCTCTTTGGATTGATCCAATGGACAGGCAGGCCCTCATGGCCTTATCTGAGCTATGGTGGGATACCACCAACACATTTCACTTCGAGTTTGGTGTTAGAAGTGTGCCCTAAAACCCATTAGTAGGTTGTACTGAGAGAACTTTATTTCATTTATGTTCTTGTATGAATCTTATTCATCTATAAAATGACTTTTATATTATCATGTAACCTTGTGTTATTTATAACTATTCATGATAATGTCCTTGAATAGTATGATAGAGAATTGTATCTCAAAGTGTTAAGACAGAGAGACATACGATTATCAAGAACATATATTCTAGATATGTTTATTTGGGCAATAATAAACCGTTAAGATTAGCTCAGGTTATACTAGCTCCAATGGGAGGATGGTGAGTCTCAAGCCATCTGTGTAGAGACACTATAGCAAACCTGTGGGTGCTTGTTAGAGAACAAGTACTCTGAACGTAACCAATATGAGTACAGCTTATGGAGATGTATTTGAATGTCAAAAACTGCTCATGTGTATAGTCACATTTGTAATCCTCATACCTGAGACACCACTGGTTATCTTATGTATGAATTACTAGAGTTTGATAGTATCTTGTATACCCTTAATCATGAGGATATAATCGGTGCTCATTGGCTTCAGTAAGTTGTATATGAAGATAGGTGAGTGTGCAATAGGGGATCACCACCCTTAATATCAAAGGGAGAATGTCACAGTTAATTCACAAATAATAACTCAATGAAGTCTTTGGTCAAAGCAGAAGGTAACCAAGGAAAAGTATTTTCATGGGTTAACCTAATTGGGTTTATATTTTGGTGAATGGCTAACATAGGATTAAGTTAGGGTTTGACATGAATCCATACCCAAATAACTTAATCGTGACATTGTTTGGTGAAGGATTATCTATTACACGAAGGGTTCATTTATATTCGTATATTCACCCACACCTAGGGCACGTCATGATATGTTGCTAGATGTCACTAATGACTAGTGTAGGCCTAATGATAAGTGTTATCATTGAGGGCAAAATTGGAATAGTTTCAATTGAACCAAAAATAGAAAGTTTCTATTTTGGGAAACATGCGATGTTCCCGAGCCACTACTAGGTTGGGGTGAACCCAATAGGTCACACACATAAGAGCTTAAGAGATCCTCTTGAATTTGTGGGAGGGGATATTCTAATTAATATATAAGCTTAATTCTTGTTATTAATAGTTAATAACTAAAAGGATTAAGGATATACTAAATTAGAATATTATTATTTAATATGGGGTTTGGTCAAGCTAGCACTTGTAACCAAACGTTATTAAAAAAGGAGAGGGTTTATAAATAAGAGGGATAAGCCTAGAGCTAGGTTAAAAGCGAGCCTCTCTCTCTCTCTCATTGCCGCCACCCTCTCTCTCTCCCTCTCTAGCTCGCTTTCTCCTCAAGTGTTGTGAAGATCAAGGGGTTCAGAGGATTTTAGGCTCGTGTGGACTTCATTGGAGGTTCCATATTTTTGGAGCTCGAGGTTTCGCGAGGATTCACCGCAAAGGATTGGAGGATAGCATCTACAAAGGAACACAAGTAAGCTTTAATTAATGTTTGATTAATTATTTTGATTCGCTTTTATAGTTTGAGTTCGATTCTTGGATGAATATCAATGGGAAATTTTTATTGTTTACATTCCGCTGCGTTCCCATGGTGTATTCTTTCAGTGGTATCAGAGCCAACTCAAACCTATGATTCGAATCATGAATGGCATAGCTTGGCATGTAATTAAAATGTTGTTTTTAATTAAAATTGGATTTTGAGAAAATCACAATGAGGAATTCGACCATGGGGGTTTAGAACCTCTTTAGTTTTGTTTTAATTTATTGCATTTAGGTTTTGATAACCCTATAATGATGAACGGTTTCATGGTGCCATTAGTCCGTGGTTTCATGGTGCCATTAGTTCATGGGGCCAAACTAGGGTTTAAAAACCCTTGTGAAAATTTCGGCCATGGTGGCCATTGTGAAGGAGATGACGGCTAGGGTTTTTGGGGGCTGCCTCTAGGGTTTGAAACCCTAATTAATTTTAGTTATTCAAGGGTTTAGAAACCCTAGATTGGACGGCCATGATTGATGGATGAGATTCCATTAATTTTAGAAACCCATTCATAATAGGAAATTTAGTTAGATTAGGAGTTGCCAATTTCAACTAGTTTCCTATTTGATAACCAATATCCTATTTAGTATGAGATACTAATTAGGTAAGTTCTAATTAGGTTAGAAGTTAATTAATAAGATTAATTAATTAATTGGTGGCTGGAAATTTAGAGTTTTAGAAACTCTCTGATGATAAGGAAAGTTTCCTATTTCAAATAGGATTCTAATTTTATGCTTACTTTGATAGTCAAAGCTTGTGATATTTAGAATCATTATGAAATAGGAAAGCTTGTAATATGATGACTCTATTTTAGGGTTTAAGAAATCCTAAATATTTATTTTGATTATATTTGATTCTTGCAATTTTATATGATCAAAATTGAAAAACCCTAAAACCCTAATGATGGTTCTATCTTCTTCACATAATGAATATTACATGATTTTCATAATTATAAAATTGTTTGAAAAAGGTTTTGGAATTCAAAAGTGAAGAAAATAGAATTAAAGTGAAATTAGGATTTTCGAAACCCTAATTGCCATTTTGAGAATTTTGGAATTAAACAAGAGTTGTTTTAGCTTTTTAATTAGATTAAATTGCATGGGGGTCATCTACATTAATATATTTAAGTGTCCTAATAGTTAGTGCACGAAATTATATTAATTGGATAAGTTTTATAAGAGTTATAAAGCTAAAACAGTGTGCTGCCATTTCTGGACAGCAACACTGTCAGTTTGTAAAATCTTTAAAAATGGTTTTTATTGATTTTTACAACAGGCCACCTATCGACTTCACTTATATAAGGTCTTAACTAGTTATAGGAAGGGTTCCCATAATTTATTTTGACCTTTAGATAGCCGCACTAAGTATTTTGTGATCAATACTCAAATCTGTCCAGATTTGGAGTTGAAGTCACAAAACGCTTTAAAGTGATATCAAACGTTGGAATCACTTAACGAGACCCCTGCCATTGGAAAGAAAACTGAAAATCCTAGTGAAATGAAGTGTTCTTGTATTTTAAAAGTTGTTTTAAAAGGTGCAAATAATTATTACAAAACAGCGGGCAGATTCTTAGTGTTTTGAGAAAACACTAAAAGTAAAGTGTTACTTTACTTTTTAAATACATGCCATTGCCATTTATCTTTTGTTCCTTTGAATGCTTTATTTTATGCAATTAGATTGTATAATAAATGGAAAGTTATGGACTTAAAAGACCAATTAAAATGTGATGTGATTGGCCGCATGAGATGTGTTATCTTTTATGGGTTGTAAATTTAAGTTGTTAAATTTTGGTGATGTAATTTTAATTAAGGCTTGCATGCCTTCTCCCTATTCTCCCAAATGTATTCCCCTATTCCTTTATACCCTTTCTTTGTTTATTGTAAATGTACTTTGAAGATCGAGAAGGTACGTGGTGGACCCAAGGATGCATGGAGCAGTGGGAGGACAAAGAGAAGACCTTGAGAAGCTCTTTTCTTTTATGTAATAGTTACAGGTTAAAATTACGATCACATAACCCACATTAGACCTAGGGCTCAGCTAATGGCTCTAGTTGGGCCCAACCTTAAAAGTCCATTAACTTTCCATAAGGCCCATATATATGCTAGATGTATGTTTTAGAGGGCCCATTAACCATATTATTATATGTCTTTAATGATAGTTTTCCCTTCCTTCATGGACAGTGGGAATATCATTATTGTACCAATAATAAAGAATGGTTAGTGAATTGATATATATGATATATGTATGCATGCGATGTATGTTTAATCTGATGAGACCTAAAACCCCTCATTTTCAAAAATTAAATTGTAAAGAAGAGGCATACGAGTGCTTTATCCTAGCCTCCTACCATTACAAGATAGTTGGATCTTTATGGTGGATGTGTTTGGCTGCAATTATGTGGTAACACATTCATTCTGAGGGTTCATACTAGTTTGTTACATATTGGATATCATGAGATGCGATAATGGGGCATTCCAATAACCTATCATGTGAGGGATGCAACATTCAATTGACCATACTCATGTGAATGGTAGGTGTGATTTAACTAAAGAGCACTATCCAATAACCTATCATGTGAGGATACTGCGATTTAGAGGCTAAAGGAAGGTTGGAACTTGCTTGAGAAGCATTGGATAAGAGTTATCCACCCCTTTGGATTAGTGGTCCAATAACCTATCATGTGAGGTCCACTAGTTCAAATGGGATACCAATCCCCATTAAGAATTCAAATATTGAATTCTCGAATCCTATAGAGGGTGTATGGGATTTGATAAAATAGTGGGAGACACCATAAAACTAAAGACCAAGTTATTATGGTTTATTAAATGAAATATTTTAATAATCTGTTACTTATTTTTGTAGATATCATAATGGTTATACTCACACAAATATCTGAAAATGAAAATGACTACTGTTTGACTGAACCTTGTAATAATAAGAGGCTTGTAGAATTGGAAAGTGTTCCTAATTCAGGATACTATCTATCACTAAGCGATACTTCCTTTTGGGTATTAGATACCGGGGCTAGTTCTTATATATGTAAGAATATTAAAGAACTTAGAGGACGCAGACAATTAGGTCGAGATCAAGTTTCCCTTCAAGTAGGAAATAGCCGATTCCTCGCGTGCCATATAATGAATGTCTTCACGTGGATCCTTATTATACTTCGGTAATCATCATAACTCTGACCTTTATCACACTTTTACTCTATTTTACCTAATCTTTGAATCTTCTGTCATCTACAGGTGCTTGTATCATATACTGAGGAATGCTTGGCGTATACTGCAGCACTGATTAGGGAACTCTAAAGGATAAATCTCGATGCGCATAATGCCAGTATAGCCGTACAGGTAACTTTCACTCCACTTCTTCGATTCTAACAATCTCATTTTTCACTAATCTTACCCAAACTTTGGGTTTGCAGGCTTCGAGCTAGCCTTCACAGGGGCGCCATGGATCAAGAAGGGATCACGAGGCATCGGGTTCACAAGGAACGAGGAAATTATCCCGGCGAAGATGATTTTATACCATTGGGCCCAAAAGAGGCCCACTTAGGATCTTCTATGTAACTTTTCTCTAATGTATGCATTAAGAACCTCTAACAACATGTGATTATGCCCTAACGAGAATATAAATATGTTTCGATTGCCTTTTTGATTCAATTTTAACCCGAAAATAGGTCAAAACTGACGAAAATGGGGCGAAAGGTCAAATCGAGCGCCCAAAACGGTCAAAATTAGGCAAAATTGGGAAGCAGGCTCGGGTGACCATCCACCCATGGACGGTTGGCTGTCCCTAAGGGATGATTAGCCGTCCTTGGGGGATGGTCGACGAGTTTAGTAACTAATTTTGTGAAAACCCAAGTTTTAAAACCTTTATTTTATTGATTTTTGCAAAAAAAAAGAAAAAAACTCATATTTACAAAATTGCCATTAGACATTTTAAATAACCCAAACACCCCATCCCTTTTCCTCCTCATTTTTGGCAGCCAAGGGGAGACTTGAGAGAGAGAGCTAAGGCCGGGGGAGAGAGGGAAGAAAGGGGGCGGCTCACGTGGAGTTCTTCACCGCCGTTTCGCCGGAATTAGGTAAGCTCGTTGGCCCTCTTTAGTTTCTTCTTCTCCTTCTCTTCTTGTTTTGGTTTTCAAAACCCATTTTGTGGGTTTGATGTGGAAGTTGGATTTGTTGAGGAAATGTGGGTATTTTGAGTATATGTGATGTTTTGGGTTTATATGGGTTTTATGCCTAAAACTTTGTGGTTTCGCAAATCGTATCGTTGGATCTTCGTTATTTTTGGGAATTTTGGTGGATTTGGGCTCATTTGTTATAGACCTATGTTCTTGTGTTTGGATTTTGAGTAAGAATTGGGAAATTAGAAGTTTTTGCGGAATTAGTGTCTTACTGCTCGCGGACAAACGAACTTCGCGATCTCTATCGATAAATGTAGAACATCTATCGATAGAAGATGCTCACTGACCACATAATTTTTAGACTTTGAAATGTTCTATCGATAGCAAGGATTTGTCTATCGATAGACCTCTCTATCGATAGATATCCTATCGATAGGTGGATCTTTTTCCTTTCCTTTTCTCACCTAGTTCATTTGACTCTTTGTAAGTGTTATGAGCATGTTTCTTATTTTTCCTTTTAGATATGGGGAACCCATGGGAAGATCATTATGCATCGTAGCTTGCATTTTACTTGTAAGAGTTAGTTGGAGACTTAACTGTTGAGGTAGGGATACACATATTCTTACTAATACTGATGATAGATTTGATTTGAAACTAAACTTGTGACGATGAACCTGAAAACCATTTATAAAGCCTTGATGCATAATTGCTCTTTTCTTTATATGAAATGTTATGCGGTTAGATTGTGCAAGTATGCCATGCTATTGTGAATTGTTGACATGATGCCATGATTTATCTATTTTATGTTATGTGGATTATATATGTGGATATGTTTGAGACAGAGTCAAAGAATACTCCTCTGTCAGTTGTTATTATGATGATATGGATAGAGTCAGAGAATACTCCTCTATCGGATATGGGTTATGATGTTGTGGATAGAGTCAGAGAATACTCCTCTATCGGTTGTGGTTATGATGAATGGGAAAGAGTCAGAGAATACTCCTCTTTCATATGGAACATATTATAGATGAATCATGAGCATAAATGATATTTGTATTTGTGAAACTCTGATATATTACCTGTGGATATTTGTATGATTCTTGAACCGCATATACTTGTTGATTGTGAAACTTGAACTATTTGATTTATGCATCAATATTATCATTGTTAGCTAAGAATAGTATTTCTACTGAGCTAGTGAAAGCTCACCACTGCTTTTATGCAGCAGATTCCCAAGATAGCGTAGCTGGTTCAGCAAGTCAGAGTTCTTTTCCTTTGGTGCTAGGACTGGCTGTATTCTGGGCTTTGGTACAGAGAAATAGGTAGATATGCTTGTAGACTGTTATACTTGGACTGTTAGTTATATGATATTCTACCTATGTGCCAGGGATGTTGGCACATTATTATATACTATGGATATATTTTACTTTATGCATTTGATGTTTGGGAACATTGCATGTTGAACACATTTACATTTCACGTTTGTTATATAAATCCTTTGCTATATTCCGTGTGGAAATGTGAATGAGCTTATCAGGTTGTATCCCTAATTGACACGTGTTGACCTACCTGGGAGGGTCCTCAGTAGCGTCAGTTTGGGGCGTTACAAATTTCGCCTATTTTGACTGAAATTCAACTTTTCAGGTGTCCTACTTCGCTTCTGACTCGATTTTCATACCATAAGGCTATAAAAACACATCATATTCTTCTCATTCATCACACTAAACACAATGGAAACTCTCAAGTTGATCCTAAACCTATTCATAGCAAGGATGCGGCCGGAAGACAAGAAGGTGTTCGGGCGATTTGGTTTGACTTTGTGGTTCTCTCTCTTATGTGAAACTTAAAGACAAGCTTCTTAACTCTGTGATTCACTTTTGGGACCCCGAGTTTCATGTATTCTGCTTCAACTGTGAAGAGGTATGCCCTTTATTTGAAGAATTTTGTGCTTTGATGAGCGGCTCTTCTAAGGGACCTTTCGTCTTTCCCACCATTTGTCGAGGTTATTTCCAAACTTTCTCTTCTGTTTTTGAACTTTCACCTAGGGATGCTTCCACATTCATTCATGACAACTCTATTGATCATCTCAAACTGGCTTCGTCTTTCTTGAGGGAAGGGGGTAAATCACTGGCTCTTCATAGGCCTACCCATTACGCACTTGCCTTG
This sequence comes from Hamamelis virginiana, assembly GCA_017140935.1. Taxonomy (NCBI): domain Eukaryota; kingdom Viridiplantae; phylum Streptophyta; class Magnoliopsida; order Saxifragales; family Hamamelidaceae; genus Hamamelis; species Hamamelis virginiana. Next base: position 265,340 of record JAESVK010000709.1, on the reverse strand, counting down.
TCCATATTGGGTTGTTTCCTTATTTCAAATGGGACCCCTTTCATTCCTATTGAAACATGTGAGCTCATTCTACCACTATTAAAATCAAATAATCTTATCCCTTTGGTGCTAGCTGAAACTCTAAACGGGCTTGACCACTTTCACTTACATTCTTCTCTACACATTGAAGGTAGCCCCATTCTTTTACAGATGTGATTAATTGAAAGGCTCAAGTTGATTACTCCTTTTGATGGGCCTAAACACTTACCTCATAACTACTGTTCGCGAAAGCTTATGTCTCTTGAACGTCGCTCGATTCAGGACATGATCATTTTCTTCACTTCTCTATCCTGGAGAGATATTCAATGGCATGTGGCTATTTGGGATTGCGGCAAAGAGTATGTACTACACACTTCTGGATGTCGTCAGGTAAAGCTGATGGGCTTAAGGCATACATCGTTCTACTGGGCTTCCCGCGTGCTTCGCCAAATGGGCCATTCTCAAACAAACTTCCCCATCAAAGGGCATATTCATGGGATAGAGACAACTACTCCTTCTTTGGTATGTTAGGCTATGAAGAAATGCGCTTTAGGCTTGTTTATGACTTAGATAGGGGATTGCAATGGGTCTTTCAGACTTGATGAGGGGTATCGGGCTTGGCTTAAACAAGACTTGGGTTCAAAAGTGCAAGCTATGAAGGACAAGGCTCCAAGTCTCGTTTATGATTCTCAAGTTATAACTCAGTTAGCAGGTTCATTACTTCCATCAGATGTCTCGTGAGTTAGGACAGCTAAGAGAAAGAAGATGTATGAAGATGAGGCCCAAGCCTGCAGAGCGAGAAGGACTTAGAGTAGACTAGGAATTTTCCTTTTCTTTCTTTTAAGCGAATGGATGTAAAAACTATAAGAAATAAGAATTATGGGCCATTTTATTAGAATTTCAATGAATTTCATTTAACAATTACAAATGAACCAAACTCTTGATGTTTTTATAAGAAATAGACCGCACCTAGAGTAACTTTATGGGTTGCCTATGTATCCCCATCCTTGATGCAATTCTCTTATCATTTTTCTCTAACTCATTGTGATATTTGGGGAATCAGGTCTTCGTAGTTCATAGATCAAGTTGAAGAAGTCCACTCTTTTTTTATTTATTTTATTTATTTTATTTTATTTTGTTTTTGAATGCCCTAATTTTTGCCTAAGTAGCCTTTTCAGGTTTTCTACCTAGCGAGCTTCTTTTTTTTTTATATGTGGTACTTCTTCAATTGATCCAAATTGGTAGGTTGAGAGAATTCATTCCCGTCGATGCCTGAAATCCTTACTGCTCCACCTGACAGTATTTCTCTGATGATATAAGGGCCCACCCATATTGGCTTGAACTTTCCTCGCGGGTCATGTATCGGTGCTCGAATTTCTTGTAGTACCAAATCCCCTTTCTTCAAACCTCTATTCTTTACTTTCTTGCCAAACGCCTTGGTTATTCTTCTTTGGTACCCTTGAATGTGATAAAGCGCTCTCAATCACCTTCCATCCAGCATAGCTAACTCTTCATACCGGTTATTTACCCATTCGACTTCCGCCAGTTGACTTTCCATGGCAATTCTTAGTGATGGGACTTCCAATTCTATGGATAATACCACTTCCATTCCATACACAAGTGAAAAGGGGTAGCCCTTATTAAAGCTCTAATGAAAGTACGATAACCCTATAATGCCAATGGTAACTTCTCATGCCAATCATTGTAGGACTCGGTAGTCTTCTTAGGGATCGACTTGAGATTCTTATTTGCTGCTTCGACGGCCCCATTTGTCTGCGGTCTATAGGGAGATGAATGATGATGCTTGATACTATACTTCTGCAAGAGCTCTTCGGTTTCCTTTCGAAAATGTTGTCCATTATCAGATATGAACTCGTGGGGCACTCCATATTAGTATATGATGTCATTCTATCAGAGATGAACTCGTGGGGCACTCCATATCGGTAGATGATGTTATTCTATATGAATTTTGTTACTCGTTTGGCATTCAATGTTTTGTAGGATGTAACCTCTACCCACTTAGTGAAATAGTCTATAGCAACTAGGATGTACACATGTCCATTTGAAGCTGCAGGGGTTACCTTTCCAATGATGTCAATGCCCCATATTGCAAATGGCCATGGTGTAGACATGGTAGTGAGAGGCATCGAGGGTTGATGCTTTCCACTTGCAAACACTTGACATTTATGACATTTATTGACATGTAGATAGCAATCCCTCTCCATGGTTGACCAATAATATCCTAATCTCAAAATCTTCTTGGCCAACATATATCCATTCATATGTGGAGCCCCAGCCCCTTCATGTACCTCCAACACTATCTTTTCCGCTTCTTATTCATTGACACATAACAGATACACCCCATCGTATGATCTTCTGTACAACTTTCCCCCACGCAGAATATACTGGCTAGCTAACCTCCTTATGGTCTTCCTATCTATGAACGACGCTTCTTTCGGGTACTCTCCTCTTTCTACAAACTGATGGATGTCGTGATACCATGGCTTTCCATTATTCGGCTCTCCTTCTTGTATGAAACAACAATAAGTTGGCCACTCTCGTGACTCGATGATGAGAGGAGTTACACCTTCATCTTTGAGGACATCTACCATGGATGCTAGAGTGGCCAAGGCATCCGCAAATTTATTCTTTAACCTGGACAGGTAAAAGAAGTCAATTCGTCGAAATTCTTTTACTAAGGTCTCTAAGTATTCATGATAAGGTAACAACTTCTTATCCCGAGTCTTCCATTCTCCTCTAGTCTGACATATGATCAGGGCCGAATCCCCATATACTTCTAATTCTTCCACGCCCAATTCTAAGGCAGCTTCCAATGCTAGGATACAAGCTTCATATTCGGCTATATTATTAGTGGCATTAAAAGATAACTTGACAGATAGTGGTATCAAATTATCCTCCGGTGTGACTAACAACACGCCTATTCCACATCCCCTCTTATTATAAGCCCCATCAAAGAATGCTTTCCAAGGTTCTTTTACCTCTTCCGAAATTTCTTCATCTGGGAAATGATACTCAGACGGTTTTTCTACTGACGACGGATGCTCTGCTAGAAACTCTGTCACTGCTCTCCCTTTCATTGACTTCTGTACCACATACTGGATGTCAAACTCTGATAGCAGCAATAACCAATGAGCTGTCCTATAGGATAACACTGGCTTCTCTAACAAATACTTCAGGGGATCTATGCGACTAATAAGCTGTACTTGAAAAGACAGCATGTAATGGCGGAGCTTTTAGGTAACCCACACCAATGCTACACATGTCTTCTCTAATGCATCGTACTTAACCTCGTAGTTAGTCATCTTCTTACTCAAATAGTACACTGCATTCTCTTTTCGAGATTCTGGTAGATACTGAGCCAACATAACCCCATCGCAGTTTCAGTCAGTACTAAATAAAGTAGCAAAGGCTCACCTTGCCGCGGGAGAACTAATATCGATGGGTTGCTCAAGTATCTCTTAATGGTTTCAAAGGCTTCTTGGCATGCGTCATTCCATTTTGTGGGCACGTCTTTCTTAAGAAGCTTCAAAATGGGCTCACAAATCATGGTCAGCTGTGCTATGAATCGACTGATGAACTGAATTTTGCCTAAGAACCCTCGGATCTCTTTCTCTATTTTTGGCGGCTGCATCTCCGTGATGGCTTTAATCTTTCCTGGATCAACTTCTATTTCTTTCTGTGTGATCATAAACCCCAACAATTTCCCAGCGGTTACTCCAAAAGCACATTTCTGGGGGTTTAGTCTCAAATTGTACTGCTTAATCCTCTGAAGGAACTTGCCTAGAGCCTTAAAATGACCTTCTCGATTCATAAACTTTACGATCATATCATCTACATACACCTCAACTTCCTTGTGAATCATGTCATGTAACAAGGTGGTTGCCATTCTCTGATAGGTAGAACCGGCGTTCTTTAGGCCGAAGGGCATATCGATAACAGAAGGTCCCATTGAGTGTTTGAGGAAGTTTTCTCCATATCTTGATGGGCCATCTTTGTATGATTATAACCCGAGAACCCATCCATAAAGGATAATAGTGCATGACCGGCGGTACTATCTACCAAGATATCTATGTGTGGCAATGGGAAGTCATCTTTAGGGCATGGCTTGTTCAAATCTCGAAAGTCTACGCACATTCTAACCTTCTCATCCTTCTTAGGCAATGGTATAATGTTGGCTAACCACTCGGGGTATTCTACTACTTGAAGAAATCCAGCATTCATCTGCTTCACTACTTCATTTTTTATTTTAAGTGCCCACTCCGGCTTCATTTTTCTAAATTTTTACTTAACTGGCTTAACTCCCGGGTTAGTGGGAATAAATTGCTGCACTATATCGGTGTCAATTCCTGGCATATCCTTGTATGACCATGCGAAAACTTCTATATTCTCTCTCAATAATCCTACCAATTTTTTTTGCTCTTGTGATGATAGAGTTGCCCTAATGTTAATTATCTTAGGCGATTCATCGGATCCTAAATTAATCGATATTATTTCAACCATATTAGGTCGAGCATGTTCCACTTCCCTTCGTTGTTCAAACTCAGGGGGAACATCCTCTCTAGGATCTATGTTCATGCCATATATACCCATAGAAGAAAGAAGAGACAAGCTGCAAATGAGAAGAATGAAGAAAAAAAATACTTTATTAATCATAAAGAAGGAAAATAACACAAGCTAAGCTATCATTCACTTCCTAACAGAGGAGGAATGATTTTATTGAAAAGAAAAACAAAAGTGCTATTCTAAAACCCTATGGAAAGAAAGTATAGAAATCCTACAACCTATCATCTGATGGGAGCGAATCTTCCCCGACTGAGTCTTCAACTCGAAGCTCATTCTCAAGGCTCTAATTGGTCAATGGACTGGTGGCATCTTCAATGAAGTGAATAGGATCGGGTTCATGAACATGCTTTTCGATGCAGGCGATCTCTTTGAACATAGCCTCTATGGCAACTTCATCGATATGGTTGGCCCAGTCGAACTCTGCGTGCTCTTCGACCATGGTGGCAGTTGGAGACAGTGGTAGTGGAGTGTTGAAGAAGATTTCAAACCCAGGAACTCTAGCTTTCTGATCTTCAAGGTAAATAGGCTCAGGAAAATCACAATAAGAGAAATCATCCCCTTCTTTGACAAAAGTCCCATTCAAAGTAGGCCGGTAAGGTTTTCAGAGTGAGGTTAGGGGCCCGTCCCTCTTCTTTGGCCAGCTGTCTTTCCCTTTTTTTCTGTGTCATCTCTTTTCTGTCTGCTTCAGTTCTCTGATAGCCCAATCCGAAGGGGTGAATTGATGAGGGATACTTGATAGGACTAGGTGTGCCTTGATGACGACGTCCTAAGCCCATTCCCAGAAAGAAACCCATTACTTTCATGATATGGCCCACTTGCATATTTCCATACAGACTGTAATCTAACACCATTTTCTCTGGCTCAACTTCCACGCACTGTATGTACTCAAAGCCCGATAAAGATATCCCTTTAAACTATTGCTTGATCTCACAGATGGGTACACGAGTATGAGTGATCTCGAAATCTCCCTTCAACGTCACCACTGAGCCTTTGTAGGGAAACTTAACTTTCTGATGGAGGGAAGAAGGTACAGCCCCAATTGGATGGATCCTAGGTCTACCAAGTAGGAGGTTGAAACAGGCAGGCACATCTAGTACTTGAAAATCGACTTGGAATTCTACGGGCCCAATGACCAAAGGTAAGTGACCATGCTGATCACTTCTCTTTGAGTGTTATCATACGCTCTCACAGTTTGCCCTGACAACGTGAATTCTGATTGTTTTGATGCCTAAGGAAGTGGCAGTGCTGAGAGGACATACATTCAAAGCCGACTCATTATCTATCAAGACTGTAGGGATCCTTTTGGCCATAGTATCCACTGGGACATACAAGGCTTGTAAATGATGGGGTCCCTTCTTCGAAATGTCTGACTCTGCGAAGGATATCGATTGCCTATGCTGACTGGGCTGACCAAACCAACTAAATCTTCGGGCGAAGTGTCGATAGGAATCTAAACTTGGTTGAGTAGCCTGAGTACTGTCTGCTGGTGTTTTTGAGAAGCCATCAAAAGCCCCCAGATGGTGATATTAGATTGAGTCCGCTTGAGATGTTTCAGTATCTCTTCCTCTTCCTCTTGCACTTCAGTGCGTTGGGGTCTCTCTAACTCTCCCAATGGATTATCAGATTCTAAGTGAGTAGGCTTGAAATGGTAACCTCCCCTAGTAACATGGTTAACATCCTCTTCATCATTGGCCCAAATAACTGCTATCTCTACGGGTGTATTCATCAAATCTTCCCATTCTATGATATCAACCTCACTTCCTGACCCGTCATCTATAGTAGACTTGGCAGAAGCCAATCTCGACTTGAAACATTGGGTGACCCATGGTTGTCTGGGATAAACAGCTAAGTAACGAGCTTCTCCGTGCATATTGGTGGTCTTGGCGGTCATGCGGGTTCTATTCTCAAAATGCTTCTTGAGAATAACCTGGCTGGCCTTCTCGGAAAGAATGAGGTTGGGATCTTTGAGTTCGACCTGTGCCACATGAACATTTTCATGTGAGTTAGGGATATCACCCCAACCAGAAGGGACAACGGGCTCTTCAAAAATGGGATTCTCTACCCTTGGGTAAAAGACATAAGAATCAATCTTCCCGCTGGGCTCACCCAACAGGCCTACTTCGCGATCTCTGGCCTCATATCTTTTCACTAACTCCCACTAACTGGTCCCGGTCTTAGAGAAAGCTTTCTTGGAACTTGGCTTGAATGGGGTAATGAGTCTATAGGCCTGACAAGGATAAGACATCTCAACTATGGCAATAGGGGATGAGGGGTGAGGATGGATGGGCTCACAGTAGCCATAAGGGTCGGTATGGATAACATTGATGTTAGCTAGTGGTGGGACTGCATGGGTAGGGAGTGGATTTGGGTGACATTGGGTTGAGAAGGTGGGGAAATAGTCTTGTTGTCTATGAGGTCTTGGACTTCATGGCGAAGGCGGATGCAACGGTTGGTAGTATGGGCTTTGGACTGATGGAAATGGCAATATTCATTTTCATTGTAATTTTTGGGTAATGGATTGGGCACAAGCTTGGGCTCTAAGGGTTGGAGCAAGCCTCGAGCCTTCAATTTCTTAAAGACTCGCTCCATTGGCATGTAGAGCTCGGTGAATTTTCTGAATGGTTTATTTCCTAAGGAAAAAGGTTGGGTGAATGGGGCAAGCTGAGATATAGCGTTGACTTTAGTAGCCTTCCCATTGATGACAGGACGACGGTTCTTGTAGGGTTCATCAGTTCCAAGGGCCCCATTGGCTAGGGCGTCCTCTACTTGGATACCATCATCGACCAAGGCTCGAAAATTGGGAAGGTATTGGGAGAACTGGTGTTTATGATAGACCGGGAGCAAGTTCTTCACAACCAAATGGATTTGCTCTTCTTCCTCAGGTTGGTTAGGCATTTTGGAAGCCTTGGCCCTCCAACGGGTGATGAATGCTAAGAAAGGTTCCTAAGATTCCTGTTTAGTAGTCTCTAAATTCCTCATAGTGGCATCAACCTCTGTGTTATACCTATAGTGATTGCTGAACTCGATGCATACATCTTCCCATGTCTTCATTCTAGACTCATCCAGTGACATAAACCATTTCAGAGCAGATCCAGCCAGTGTCTCGAGGAATATTTGGGCTAACAGGTCATCGTCAGCCCCTCGAGGGTGCATGGTCCTCACATACATCTTCAAATGGGTCTAAGGACAACCCATCCCATCAAACTTCTCCAACTCAGGCATCCTAAAATGAGTGGGCATACGGGCCTTAGGGAATAGAGATAATGAAGACATCTACCTCTCAAGGCTTTTTCCAGGGCTTCCACCTTACTACTCAACAAAATGGGCTCGGCAAAAAAGAAGGCAGGGGCCTTTGGCTTGGACTCTTTATCCAGATCAATGGGCTGACCAAATTCTGTACCAGACCTAGTGGGCTCAGCAACTACCTTATGCTTAAGGAAACACTCCTCCTCATCAACATTATCAAACAAGGGATTAGTACGGGCTCGCACCTTATCCTCTTCTCTTTTCTGACGGACTAACTCTTGGACTGCTCTTAAGAGTGCATCAATCTTCTCATCAACCGTCTTTCCATTAGATTCAGCAACAATAGGGATATGATCCTCGTGACTAGACATTTCTAAATCAATGGATGAACCCAAGCTAATTAATCGACCACTAGAATCACGACGCCAAGCCAGAATGCTGGGAAAAGAAAACGAGAAAAGATTCGAATCAACTGAAAGCTTCCAATAGGAAAAGGATGACAAGGCAACAAACTTACATGCTTACAAGAGTATGGGCCCAAGGCCCACACACCGATCTCACTCTAGACACTCTCACGTTCTACCCTATGAAAATAGGCCTAAAGCCCAAGCACGAATCTCATTCCTATAGCTCACATCTCAATTTTACTGCAGGCCTATACCTTCTATCCAATTGACATGGGCCTAAAGCCCACATTCCAAACTTACTGCAGACCTAAACCTTCTATCCAAAGGACATGGGCCTAAAGCCCACGACTCACATCTTCTCATAAGGCCTAAAGACATATATCACTATTCGGGCAGTATAACACTACCACAGGCCTAAGTCCAAGAATATGTAGGGTACTAGGTCTTCATCAAGTACCTTAACTCTTTGAGAACACTTCCCTTAAGAGTTTAGGGCATTTCATAAAGGTCTAGTTCTACAGATCCAAGTCCCAATGGTTCTACACACTTCACAATCAAGGCTCAAACAAAACCGGGGGGTAAATCCGGCAGCATAACATTACAATAGTGTGTGAACAGGCAATGTAGGGTATGTGTCCTAAAGAGACAGTCTACATGGACTAATACAAAGGGTAGGCTGAGTATCCCTTACTTGCTCGGTCCAATCGATATACCTAACCACATGTGACATCAGGAATGCCGCGTGGGTCCAACAGTACGTGATTGGTCCGTTTGATATACCCGAGGGTACATGGCGAGAAGAGTAATGTCTTTCACATACATGGAACTCAAGACTCAAAGAGACTGGGCCCAAGGCTAGGCTCATCGGTGGCTTAGCATACAACGGTCCTAATCATATAGAGTCAATGCGCACCCAATGCAGAAATCAAAGTCAAACAGTCATGCAAATGCCAGTGGTTGATTTTATTAATTAAGAAATTGAAAAAGCCAAAAAATAATTAATTGGAGTTTAGCCCTTGACATCCCCAGCGGAGTCGCCAATCTGTGAACGCTGCCATCGGATCGGGATGCCGTTTTCACTTAAATCATTGTGGATTGTGGATGACTTATTATCCGTCTCGATTTATCCTTCTCTATTATCCACATTTATCCTTCTCTATTAGCCACTCAAGATTGGGTTTTGAAAAAGGATAAAAGTTTGACAAAAACTGGGAGTCGCCACTTTATTTTTAAGGAATAAGGAAACCATAAAAAGAGTTTTATTTTCAATAAAACAAATGACCCCATATTTTAGAAAAGCATGATCTTCGAAAGAAAGTTGGATTCGGGGGCTAGGTTATGAGATAGGAAGGTTCCAAGACACCTTTTGTAGGCACCTATCTCACCCTGATTAAAGGTCTCCTAATTAAGTTTTGGCTTTATCAAAATCTTATCACAACAATGCTATTTATCTAATCAACCACAAAATATGAATAATAATATATAAATGATAATAGTAGATAATACAAAAGCAAACACAATCCTAAAGACCTTAGGAGACACGGAGTCATCCTAAGGTTGGACTTGCGCCCTATTGACTGCGTACGTACCTTACCAGTTTCCTGATAAAAATCAAAGTCCACGTAGTTTGATACTTAGGACTCTCATATTGTAATGAACTACATAGCCAAAAGGATTCTATCTTATCCAGGACTCTAGCTTCGAGAGTTTGAATTTGATCAAAACACTTTTTCATAAGGGATGGAATTTCATTCCAATTTGAATACTTTCAAATGACTCTTTTTAGATTCCTCCTCGAAGTAGATTCCTAAATAAAATAGCACTCTATTCCTATTGTAAGTGGGGTCAAGTGACCCCCCCTAATCCTAGAGTCTCTAACTACTCCTAAGTTAATCTAAATACCTAAAATACTAATATGCATATTGCTGGAATTTAAATAAAATAAATAAAAATGCAACAAAATCAATTCTAACAATGCATGAGAATGATCCTAAATGCAGTCTAATCAAACTACGTGAACCTAAACATATTTCTAAGTTATTTTTGGTCCTAAAAATGGTTTTTAACTTACTTTAAAGATACATTCAATCCATGGACAGATTTGAATATACCTTTAAAAGTAAATCAAAACTCATGAAAATAATAAATAAAAAAGATGTAAATGACCTAGCATGAAACCTAATATGATATGCAATGAATGACACAAAATGTCATTAAACCAAATCATGCATGCTTATCCTAGTTAGCACAAGGGAAGAAACTTACCATAGCATGCTCCCTCGAACACAATTTTATATAACATTCCAAGTACCAATAATGAAAAGCATAACAAAGAATAATGATATAAACAAGCTTAAAATGCAAAACTATTTTAGAACACTCATATGCAACTTACAAAATCACCCTAACATAAAAGAGACTCAAACTTCTATCATAGCATGCATTCCTATATAAAACAAAAAATATCATGCACATATCATCACTCCTTATCATATCCTCTAACCATAAAACAACTCTTAATCATACTTTAATGACTACATAAGAACTAGCATGCTTCTCAATATAAAAGACTCAAACTTTACTAACTAATCATACAAGACTCATAAACCCAGAAAATTGCATGCTACTAAAACATATCCTATCATGCAAGAACTCTAACTATTTCTAACCATGAATGAACAACTTAAACATCCACTCTAGAAGCATAAAAGAAGATGAAGAAGAAGAAGACAAACTAAACATATGCAAACTACCCAGAATTTCCTAAAATCCCATTATGTTATATAAGACTCAATTCTAAACACCATAATGTATTAAAACTAACCTTTAACCTTCTTCTTCCTTGCTCCTAGCCTTCTTCTTCAACCTCCAATGGCTTCCAAAAATGTGGCTAAGGTTTCTAGGGGGCTGGTGTAGTGCTTCAAGTCTCTATTCTTCAAGTTGGCTCCCTAATGCAAAGTGTGCTCTTCTAAAACTGATTTCAGGGCCTTGTATTTATAGTGAGGCTTCAAATTGATCAATGGCTCACATTGAAACTCTTAGGAATGATCCAAGGGTCTCAATTAAGTCTTTTAAGGTCTCTAAATTCGTGACAAAGTCCCCAAGGCCGAGCTAGACAATCCCAGGCAGGTAAAACACTCAAAAGGTTGAAAAATAGCAACATTGGGCAAGAGGCTCGGGTGACCATCCACCCTAGGATGGTTGGTCATCCCTAGGGGGATGGTCATCGAGCCTTCAGCCTAATTTTGCCCTATTTTGGGCTTCTCTCGACCCGTCTCGGCTGTTTTCGGCTTTTTGGGCCCGTTTTAAGTCCAAATTCGACGATTCAAGCACCAAAACGATCGTGATTCGATTCTCCATGTTTTAAGAAGTGATTGAAGTGCAAATGCATTGACCGAAGTCAAATTTTTTGGGAGAAAGTCGATCGATTAGCTGTTTTGGGCTGTTAAACCCACTTAGGGTTTTTGAAATCTGCTAACTAATCACTCTCGAAATAATTTCTTCTTCTCGAAATAAGTTTTAAAATCATTTTAAGAAAGTGTTTTAAAACTTTTAAGGGCTTTGGTTTGATAAAAAGATCGAATCCTGGTCATTCCCGGTTGAAAACTCTAATCTGAGCTTAAAAGGGCCATTTGGGCCTTAAGAGCCAAATATGAGCCCAGAGGCTCTATGAACCTTGCCACTGATCAACTTAGCTACCAAACACACCTTAAATATCCATGCCAAAGCCTCGAGACTATCCGGGACAAGATCGATAGTCATTCAGAGCTTTTGTGGTCCAAATGACAGTGCTACCCTTTAGGTCACAAAAGACCTTATTTTCTATCAAGCCTGACTCAGAATACCATGAAATTTAACAGGGACATTCCTAGACTCTCTAAAAACTAAATGCAAGAGGAACCGACTCAATCTGACCTAAAAACCTGCATACGATAATGAACTCTAATTAACTGCTCACAAGGGTAAAACTGGCAATGTAGGGTTTTAACACCCTATTTCACCTCAAATCACAGGCAACCATTAATGACCATACTCATGGTAAAAATGGATGTCTACAGTCCCATGAGTTTGGCATGGATATTTAGGGTGTGTTTGGCAGCTAAGTTGATCAGTGGCAAGGTCCATTGAGCCTTTGGGCTCATGTTTGGCTCTTAAGGCCCAAAAAACCCTTTCAAGCTCGAATTAGGGTTTTCAACCAGGAATGACCAGAATTCGATATTTTTATCAAATCAAAGCCTTCAAAGCTTTAAAACACTTACTTAAATATTTTTAAAACTTGTTTTGAGAAGTAGAAACGATTTCAAGAGCAATTGGTTAGTGGATTTCAAAACCCTAATTGGGCTTAACAGGCCAAAAGAGCTAATCGATTGACTTTCTCTTAAAAATTTTACTTTAGTAATTGCATTTTCACTTCAAACACTTCTCAAAACATGGAGAATCGAATCATGATCGTTTTGGTTCTTGAATCGTCAAATTAGGACTTGAAACGGGCCCCAAAAGCTGAAAACAGCCGAGACAGGTCGAGATAAGCCCAAAATGGGGCAAAATTGAAAGGCGGCTCGGATTACCAACCCTCCCCGGATGGTTGACCGTCTAGGCTGGACGGTTGACTGTCCGGGGAGGGTTGGTCACCCGAGCTAAATCCCCAGTTTCGTCTTTTTTTCAAGTTTTTTTAGTTCTAGTCACTTGGGACTCTTCCAAAACCTCTTTGGATCAACTTGGAGGATTTAGCACGACCTTGGGAACTTTAAAAGACTCATTTAAGACCCTTAGATCATTCCCTAGGGTTTTAATGAGAACCATTGATTAAATTGAAGCCTCTACTATATATACATTACTTATAAATCAGTTTTGGAGGAGAGAACTCTGATTTGAGAGACTAAGGACACTTGAATCAGCCTCTAGAAGCCTAGCTACGAATTTGAAAGCCATTGGAGCTTGAAGGAGAGAGCTAGGAGCAAGGAAAAAGAAGGCTAAAGGTTAATTTGAATACACCATTGTTTTTATATCAATGTTTTACATAACATAGTTAAGAATTAGCTTGTTTAGAGTAGTTTGATTTTCTGCAGAATGTATGAGTTGGTTTCTTCTAATTATATGCATGATGTAGAGTAGAAGTTTATGTTAGGAGTAGGTATGCATGATGTAGAATAGATTTTGGTTTAATGTTTGCATGATAATGGTCTTCTAGATGCATATAGGTTTCTGTTTCGAGTTTTATAACATATTTAACATGTTTAAGTGTTATTTCATGATGAGTATAGTCATCTTCTTTGTTTTAAAGCATGGTGATTTTTATATGAATGTTGTGAGCATGTGTAGTATTTGTTTTTATGCTTAGAATGCATGCTAGGAATTGGTTTTATTCATACGATTTTCCGTTTTTATATAGGAATGAGTGTTAGGATAAAAGTTTGAATGTTCTTTTATGTAAGAATGAGTTTACAAGTTGCATATTAGTATCTTAGGATAGATTCACGTTTTGGTTTGTTTATACCATTCTTCTTGATCATGATTCTCCTTATCAACACTTGGAATATGGAATGATATGAATTGTGTTCGAGGGAGCATTACGAAGGTAAGTTTCTTCCCTTGTGTTAAATTGAATGGTTTTAAGCAA
>JAESVK010000709.1:226413-251455 GCA_017140935.1 Hamamelis virginiana | reverse complement strand
TAGCACATCATATTAGAATACATTGTAGGTTATTTACCTATTTTCTTTTATTGTTTTCATGAGTTTTTAATTCACATTTTTGGTGACTTTCAATTCCGTCCAGAATTTGAAATTGACCTTAAAGTGGATTAAAAGCCTTTTTTTTAGGTCCAAATCAACCTAGAAATATGTCTAGGTTCACATAGAATAATTAGATTGCATTCAGGACATTTTCATGCATTGTTTGCATTGTTCATTGCATTTTTTTCTGTATTTTCCAGAATTTACAGCATGCATTATTTTAGTATTCTAGGTCATTTAGACTAGCTTAGGATTAGTTAGAGACCCTAGGTTAGGGGACTCACTTGACTTCGCTTAGGATTCTTCTTTGTTGTAGGAACTATATCAAAAGAGGAATTCTAAATTGTTTAGGAGTCTACCTTCGAGAGGTCTTTTCTAAAAAATGGTTTAATGGTTTCCCAATGAAATTGGAACTCAAGAAGTTGTTTCGGGATGAAACTCCCACTTTAAAAAGAGTTATGATTGCATTTGAATTCTAAAGGATAAGAATTATCTTTTAAATAGAGTTCCAGATTCATTGGGAGTCTATTGAATTTTGAAGTATTTTAAATAAAAACAAACTCTCGAAGATATAGTCTTGGATAAGGTAGAATGCCTTTGATGATGTAGTTCACTACAATAGGAGAATCCTAGGTATTCGAACTATGATGGACTTTGATCTCTATCAAGACACTGGTAAAGTACGTAGGCAGCCAATATGACGCAAGTCCACCCTTAGGATGACTGCGTGTCTCCTAAGGTCTTTAGGATTGTGTTTGCTTTTTTTTTTATTTATCTATTATTATTATTTATGTATTATTATCCCTATTTTTTTGGTTGATTAGATAATTAAAGTTATCGTGATAAGATTTTGATAAGCCCAAAAGTAATTAGGAGACCTTTAATTAGGGTGAGATAAGTGCCTACATGATGCGTTCTGGAACCTTCCTATCTCATAACCTAGCCCCCAAATCCAACTTTGATTCGAAGACCATGCCTTTTTCAAAAATATGGAGTCACTGTTTTATTGAAAATAAAACTATTTTTATGGTTTCCTTATTCCTTAAAAATAAGGTGGCGACTCCCAGTTTTTCTCAAACTCTTTTCCTTTTTCAAAACCCAATCTAAGTGGACTCCCACAATAGAGAAAGATGATTAAGATTGGATAATCTTAAGTAGATAAAAGAGAAGGATAAACAATGTAGATAAAAGAGAAGGATAATGAGTTATCTACAATCTACAATGATAGTGAATCCAATTCCAAAAACAAAGCGAGCGAGTGAGCGCGCGAGGTGGCGGGTTCACGGATAGGAATAGGTTTTATTTTCTATTTTAGCATGCATGTTAGTATTTGTTTTGTTTTCTAGTCTATAAGCATGATATATGAGTAAGGTTTTGATATATACTTATGTTTAGAATAATATTGTTAGCGTGAAATAATTGAATTGGTTGGTCGATATACAATTGTGAACGAGGGAGCTTTGCATGAGGTGAGTCACTTCCTTTGTGTTTTCTTTTATTGCACTTTGTTTGATATGAACTTGTGGACGAGGGAGCTTTGCATGAGGTGAGTCTTTTCCCTTGTGTTTAGAATAATATTGTTAGCGTGAGATAATTGAATTGCTTGGATGATATACAATTATGAACAAGGGAGCTTTGCATAAGGTGAGTCCATTCCCTTGTGTTTTCTTTTCTTGCACTTTGTTTGATATAAACTTGTGGACGAGGGAGCTTTGCATGAAGTGAGTCTCTTCCCTTGTGATTATTATTTCTTGTCACTTTATTACTTTAAATATAAGCATGTTAGATAGCTTGCATAGTAGCTTAATTTTGAGACCCTTAAGGTCATCTTTTTGCATATTTTCTTAAACAGTTTGCATATTAACATGTAAGATTGTGTTAGTTAGCATTTTTTTAGGGTTTTTAGGATAATTAGAATATTTAAAACATGGGTTTAGGTACATTTAATATTCTGTCCAGAATATTAAATGGCTTAAAAACATGGTTTAAATGCATTTTTAGGGCATTTTAACATAGAAATTGTACTTTAGGTCCCTTAGAAGCATTAGGGTAGAATTTTGTTATTTTTTGCATGCATATGCATATTTAATTATTATATTTTCATATGTTTTAGTTACTGTCCAGCACTGTTTATTAATTTAGAAGCATGTTTAGGTTCACTTTAACCCTAGTTTTAGGTTGAATTAGCCTCTAGATACAAGTAGGATTAAGTGTAGTTTAGAAACCCTAAGCTGGAAGAGGTTTCTAACCTCTATAGGACTCTTTTATTGTAAGAATTACAATCATAATCAAGTCCTTTAATTCAATTAGAGTTTTAGTCTTGAGAGACTTATTTTTCAAATAAAATTATTTTTCAAAGGGATTTTTGTGAAAACCCAAATTTTTAAATCTTTATTTTAATGATTTTTGAAAAAAAAAATCATTTATTTACAAAATTGCCATTAGTCATTTTTAATAACAAAACCCCCTCATCCCCTTGTTCTCATTTTCGACAAAGAAGAGGAGGGAGCCGAGAGAGGGTGTAGAGACGGGAGAGAGAGAAGGGAGTTACCTAGTGCCGAAGCTCGGGACCGACGTGAACTCACCGGAAAAAGGTAGACATGTTTATTTCTTAAGTTCTTTCTTCTTCTCCCCCTCTCATTTTTGTTTTCTTTAAAACCCATTTTTGGGTTTTGAGTGTGAAACTTGTGAATCTAAAGAATTGTTGGTTTTGGGTTGTGTTTAATGGTAGATCGGGCTACGTCGTGTGTGGTTTGAAGGGTTTTGTTGAGAAATCTTGGGTATTTTGTGTATATTTGATGTTTTGGGTATATGTGGGTTTTATACCTAAAACTTTGTTGTTTCTCAAATCGTACCGTTGGATCTGCGTTATTTTTGGGAATTTTGGTGGATTTGGACTTATTTAACATAGATCTAAGTTTCCACCATTCGAATTTGAGATAGGATGTCAAAATGAGAGATTTTTGTGTGATTGTGCAGTTGCTGCTCGTGATAGTGCATTTTCGAACACCCTCTATCGATAGAGGTGGACCCTCTATCGATAGAAGGTGCTTCTTTTCGAAAAATCCCATGTTATGCCTTCTTTCTATCGATAGACAGGGTCTCTGGTCTATCGATAGAGCCTCTCTATCGATAGAAACTCTATCGACGGAGCCTCTTTTCCTTCTTTTCGCTTCTTTTCTCTTTCGTTTGATTGGGTATCTTTGATCCATCACTGAATGAGTATGATTAGGGTCTTTGGGGTTGAAAGATAGAGCTTGAGAGGTGATTAAACCTAAAATGAAGTCTAAATTGGTTTTATGGAAGTGTTAGTGATGTACATGTATCTTTATATTTCATTTTCAGATATGGGAAACCCGTGGGACGATCACTATGCATCTTAGCTTGCAAGTACACGTAAGAGTTGATTGGAGACTTAACCATTGAGATAGGAATACATATGTTCTTACTAATACTGATGATAGGTTCACTTTTGAGACTTTACTTGTGTTGATAAACATGAAAACCATTTATAAAACCTTGATGCATAATTCCCCCTTTTTATATGAAATGCCATGTGGTTAGAATGTGCAAGTATTCCATGATATTATGATATGTTGATATGATGCTATGATTTATTTGTTTTATGATATACGAAATGTTTATATATGTGGATATGATTGAGACAGAGTCAGAGAAAACTCATCAGTCAGTTGTTATTATGATGATATGGATAGAGTCAGAGAAAACTCTTCTATCGGTTATGGTTATGATGTTATGGATAGAGTCAGAGAAAACTCCTCTATCGGTTATTGTTACGATGAATGAGAAAGAGTAAGAGAAAACTCTTCTTTTATATGAAATATAAAATGGATGAATCATGAACATGAATGATAAGTGTTTTTGTGAAACTTTGATATATTATCTGTGGATATTTGTACTATTCTTGAACCATATTTGCATGTGTTTGTGAAACTTGAACTAAATGACTTATGCATCAATATTATCATTGTTAGTTAATAATAGTATTTCTACTAAGCATTCAAACGCTCACGTTGCCTTTTATGCAGCAGATTCTCAAAATAGTATAACTGGTTCAACGAGACAGAATTCTTTTCCTTTGGTGCTGGGCTTGGCAGTGTTCTGGGCGTTGCTACAGAGAAATAGGTATGTTTTGTAGACTGCTACACTTGGATTGTTAGTTATGTGTAATATTTTACCTACGTGCCAGGGATGTTGGCACATTATATTATGCATGGATATATTTACTATTTGCATTTGACGATTTGGGAACATTGTATGATGTACATATTTACATTTCATGTTTGTTATATATATCCTTTGCTATATTCTGTGTGGAAATATGAATGAACTTATCAGGTTGTATCCCTAATTGACACGTGTTGACCTACTCGGGAGGGTCCTCAGTAGCGTCAGTTTGGGACGTTACAATTTTTATGCAAATAAAATTATGTTTGTAAGTGTTTTTATCAAAATAGAATTCTTAGAAAAAGAGTTGTTTTTATCAAATTAAACTCTTTGAAAGAGTTGTTTTCAAAATCAAATTCTTTTGAAAAAAAAAAATTATTTTTCAAAATAAAGTCTTTCTAGAATAGAGTTTTAAATGAGTTGGATTATTGAAAGATAAATCTTTAGATAAGGATTTGCATGAATATAGTTCCCTACAATAGGATGAGTCCTATGTTAGTTCGAATTACGTAGACTTTGAAGCTTATTGGGAAACTAGTAAGATACGTAGGCACTAATAGAGCTCAAGTCTGTCCTTGGATATTGTGTGTCCTAAGTTTTTATGATTTTGTTTGATTTGATTTGATTTGATTATTTGTTTTAGTTAGCTAGAAATTATGTGTGCATAAGAATTTAAATAGCCAAGTAAAATAAAAGACCTTTAATTAGCGTGAAGTGGGTGCCTACAAGATGTTTCTTGGATATTTCCCACATCATAACCTATTCCCGAATCCATTTCTGGTTGTTGATCTTGTTTTTTTAAAAACATGGAGTTGTTTTGATTAAAATAAAACATATTCTTATGGTTTTCTTATTACTTAAAAATAAGGTGGCGATTCCTTTTCTTTTTTAAAAATCCAATTCCGCCAATATGGATTGCATCGAATTCCCCGATGGTTCACACATGCATCTTTGTATTTTTTTTTTTAAAGTCGTTCATTAATGTTGAATACAAAATGTTTTTTCAAACGTACATATATTCTTGTAGATTTTTTTTTTAAAAAAATATTTTTTTAGAGATGCATGTATCTCTAAGATTTGTTAAATGTATACATGAAACTTAGCTCTATGAATTTTTTTTTTTTTTTTTTGTATATTTTAATTCATGTAAATTTTTTTGTATATAATCAAAGCTAAATATATTTACTTCTTTTTTTAAAATGATTTTGCTATCCAAAAATTTTGTATGAATAGCAAAATCAAAATTTAAAATATGGGCGAGAGTTTAGGAATTTAGATATGGATATTTATAGGAAAATGATTTATGTCCCAAAAAAATTGTCCCAAAAGTGAATTCCAAATGATGTGGCCCATTATCTAACCATTCTCTTTTTTAACAAATTCTTTATTTATGATAAACGAAGGCTCATGATTCATTTGAGAATTTATATTTTTTGGAACAAGTTTTTGGAATATATAGCATTACTGATATTTATAATGTATTTTGGTAATCGCCAAATATGGAACAAATCCAATTGTGTCTTTTTATGTATTTTGGTAACCGCCAAATATGGAACAAATCCATATATGAGCAATTGCATCCTTTTATGCACTAAAACTATATATTCATGTATCACCAAAAATTGTAGGAACCTATTGATATAAGCATATTACACAGGATTCTATTGTAATAAAATCCTACAATTATAAAGAAAAAAAGAAAAAAAAACAAAAAAGCGAAAAAGAAAAAAGAAAAAAACCACGAGCAACTGTTACACCAATTGTCGTGAAACCACGCGCTCTAACTGGCGTTGCCACAACGCTCCGCCAACGTCCCACTCAGCTTCCTGCCTCCTCTCCTGTACCAACGTTACGGATCCCACCAGCCAAGACCAACTGATTTCCCATAACAGTTACGGACTATTTCCTTTTATATATATAGCCTATATTTCCGGCCTATATATATATATATATATATATACATACACACACATTTGTTTCTCAGTATCTGTGTGTGGTACACATTCTTCTTCTTCTTCACTTTGCTCAAAGATGAAACCAAACCCACCTTGACTCCCTCAATTTTCATTAAAAGAAATGGGCGTGGGAGGGAACTTCTGGGAATTGCTAAAACCCTACGCTCGACCTGAAGGATTCGATTACCTCCGAAACAAAAGGGTCGCCGTCGACCTTTCCTTCTGGATCGTCCAGCACGAGACCGCCATCAAAGCCCAAATTCGTAGCCCCCACCTCAGACTTACCTTCTTCCGTACCATCAACCTCTTCTCCAAGGTACTCGCTGCTGCTTTCTTTTATTTTTTATTTTTATTTTTTATGTTAGTAATATTCTGTTTGGTTTGCGAGTAAAGAAGAGAAAAGGAAGAGGAAGAAAATTTAGGGTTTTCGGTTTTATGGCGTCTTTTTTTGTTTTTTGGAGTATGAAAACCTTTTTTTTTTTTTCCTTTTTTGTGGGGGTTTTGTTTGGGGAGGGAGTTGGTGTTTAAGGTTGCTTCGTCGTAGTTTTGAGAGGCTCAAAGTGGATTTCCTAGTCTTGTCATTTTGAGAAAAAAATATGCGTTGGGCGAATTTTTCAAAATTTATGTAAAGTCAAAGTCAATTAGTGGAAGTCCATTTAAGAGAACTTAAAAAGGTTTGCTATTAAAAATCCAAGTTTGTAGGAAGCATAATTTTCAGACTTTTTGATACAAAAAGACTTTTAAAATATACGCATACTAAATACTATTGTTTTTTTCAAAATGATTTAAAAAAAAATCCATATCACTTTTTCACATATAACTTTTATTTTTAGGAAACTATGCCAAACGCTACCTAAATTAGTGATTAAAAAATTTTAAATTCTTTTCTTTTTATGCATTTTCTCTGCTATCAAACGGTTATTATTGTTGGTTTTTGAAAATGAGAATAATGTTTAATTTTTTTTTTTTTTTCCATGTTTATTTGTCGATAAGAGAAAAGAGATGATTTTACAATTTGTGTTTTCTGTTTTATTGTATGTTGGCTGAACAACTTAGCTCATGCTCAGTAGGGTGGAGAATGTTTGTTTTCTATTTCATCGTGTGTTGGCTACCAAAGGTTGTAATGTGTTTTAATTTCTATAGCTAGGAATAATGGTGTGGAAATTTTGCAGTTTGGAGCATACCCGGTGTTTGTTGTATGTTGGCTGAACAACTTAGCTCATGCTCAGTTGGGTGGAGAATGTTTGTTTTCTATTTCATCGTGTGTTGGCTACCAAAGGTTGTAGTGTGTTTTAATTTCTATAGCTAGGAATAATGGTGTGGAAATTTTGCAGTTTGGAGCATACCCGGTGTTTGTATTGGATGGAACCCCTTCGCCTTTAAAAGCTCAGGCGAGGATTGCACGGTTTTTTCGATTATCTAGTATTGATTTGTCGAGTTTTCCTGTGCTGGAGGGTGTTTCAGTTGAAAGGAATCAGGTGTTTTTGAAATGTGTTCAGGAGTGTGTGGTGAGTTAAATTTTGGCCATTAGTTTGCTATTATTGATTTGCTAATATTTGGATCTATTTTGGTTCTGTTTTCATTCTTAGTCAATCTGTATGCTGTTCTAGAGCAAAGGATTGGTACTACATTTGTTATTAACTGATTGTCGTGTGTGTGTGAGTCATAATCTGCTTAATTATGCTTTTATTTAATCCCATTAGATGGGTAGAGCACCCATACTATGATTAAGTGGTCAACATGCTTCATGTCGCTATTATTTAGAATACTGTGATGAATTGCGGACAAGGAATATACATTAGTGTGAACCATCTTCTGGGTTTTCTATGGGGTTGAGGTTAAGTCACACCATGTGTCAAGAAGAAAGACAGAACCCTCGGTAGAGTGAAGTGAGGGGTGGACTGGGTAAGCATTGTACATTCTCATGTCATTTAGTGTGTGTTTCATGTAACAAAGATGGTATGATCAATTTGATTCCCTTAGAGAGAAATAAGAAAAATAAAGGTCAATGGATCCTTATGTCTTGCAAGGTAACTTTATTTTAGTTAATGCACAATAGTAGAAGCTAGATATTTTTGTTTCCTTTTGGTGGTAGTGCCACTGAAATGTCTAATTCAGTTATTCTCTTATGCTGGTTATATAGGAGCTGCTTGAACTTCTTGGGATGCCAGTACTGAAAGCAAGGGGTGAGGCTGAAGCTCTTTGTGCCCAGTTAAACGGTCAAGGTCATGTAGATGCTTGCATCACAGCTGACAGCGATGCATTTCTCTACGGGGCTAAATGTGTGATAAAATGCCTCCGGCCCAACTCCAAGGTAAGTATTTGTGTTTCAGCAGATCCATTCTTCTTCTACATTTCCCACTTGATTGAAGGGGTAAACTTTAATGGGCCCGTAATAATTTATAAACTCCTTAATGCAGAACTTACATGTATGTTCCACTTGTATTGGGTGCAGCTTATTGTACCTCATCCATATGTTAATCCATTGTTTGGTTGCCGTGCAAAGTTGGGAAAAGGAAAGAAACAAAAGTTTTGAATCTTACGTTCTGTGTTGCTTTGATTTCCAATAAAAGAAAAATAGTTGATCTCAACAAAGCTAAATATTTGAATTAGGTTTGTTGAGTGAAGGTTTTAGATTTTTTGAGTCATAAATGGTGAAAAATTATAGATTGCAATTTCTTTCCTTTTTGCACATTTCCTTAATAACCCAATAAAGCATAGAAGTAAAAACCTCTTTTCCTTTGCGATCGAAGGGATTTTTTTATCTTAATAAGTGTGGGGTACATTTCCTCATATACAAAAAAATGTTTTTGGTCAACAGATGGGAGTGTAAAAATCTCGTTATGTCCCCTTGTGATTGAAGGGAGTTTTTAATTTTAGTAAGTTTGAGGTACACGTGATTTTAATTAATTGGAGCTAGTGGTTGTTTATAGTTGAGTTTCATTCGTAATTCGACATTCAGGACTCTTTCCATTAAAATGCTCAACGTTAGAGAACTACTCTTGAAGAGATAAAAGTTTTAAGGATCCATATGGGTATGATTGAAGGTTTGTTTTAGTCTGGCTGGTTAAACTCTGAAAACCATCACTTATACAAGCTTAGCACTGGCAATGTGAGAGCAGCATTTGCAAATTCCTTGATTAGAGAACTTCAAAAGATGAGAAAAACGATTCAGAAGTTTCATTGAATGGAAAAACCAAATTGAGAAAAGGAGAAAACAAAATTGACCATGCTAAAATCAATTTGAGTTGTTGGTTCTTGTCAAATAAAGATGCACGTTTTTGAACTTTTTAAAATAGCATTATCTTACGTTCCCTGTAGCACTATGTTGTCATTAGTTCCTTTTTGTTTATTTGCTTTGTTTCCTTTAAACCCTACTTTCTGTTATACGATTTGTTTTGCTAGAGCATACTTTTTGGTCCTCTCTATTCTTTATTTTCTTTTTGGATAATCATGGGCGTTTTCAATTCCTTTTTGATTTCTTGGCAAGCACGAGCATCTTATTGTATTCAGGAACCGTTTGAATGCTACCATATGTTGGATATTGAAGCTGGTCTTGGGCTGAAGAGGAAACACTTGATAGCCATCTCCCTTTTGGTTGGAAGCGACCATGACTTGAATGGGGTCCAAGGGATTGGGCTTGATACAGCTGTTCGCTTTGTTCGAACTTTTAGCGAAGACGAGGTTTTGAATAGGTACAATTTTCTCTTCATCTGGTTTCGTATCTCAGCATTTCCACTGTCTACACTTGAAATGACTATTTAGTTTTACTATGCCAAAAATTTTACCCTATCAATGGAACATAATGTTTCTTGCAGGTTACATGAAATAGGTGGTGGTGATATGAAGCTGGTATGGGGTGGTATTAAATCTGTAAATGGTTCTGAACCCAGTTCAGATGAGAGCTCTCCAAAAACAAAATTTCCACATTGTTCCCTCTGTGGGCATCCAGGCAGCAAGAGAGCTCATCTTAAGTTTTCTTGCGAGTATTGCGGAAGTACTGGTGAAGGTTGCTTGAAAAAACCTGTAGGGTTTAGATGTGACTGCTCCTCCTGTGATATGGTATATCTATACTCGGTCATTGCCATTCCCTTATTCTATATGGAGTGTTGGCATGTATCAACATTTAGGGCTTTTTCACTTCTAATTTTATTAAGTAGCTGCTGCTTACTTTTCTAATTAGGCTTATGCAATGTGCATTACCCCTTATCTTATGTATTTGAAGCATTTTATGGTGTTTAATATGCAGTTTCGGAAAGAAAAGGATTTAAAGAAGCTAGAAAATTGGCAAATAAGAGTCTGCAGAAAGATTGCAGTGAAGCAGAATTTCCCAAATGTTGAGATTATTGAATTGTATTTGGGCAACAACCATGGTTATTTCACTGGTATGTTTATTACTTGTCCATATGATGCTGATTTTACACGTTTTCAATGATGTGGACTGAAATAATTATCCAGGATATCTTTGTGGTTCATTATTTGAAAAGGTTCTAATATGCAGAAAAGAGTCAGCTATTTTTTTTAAAAGAAAAATTGTTTCTTTTCATTTTTTTCAAGAATGAAAAGAATTTCCATATTGGTGAATTGGAAACCCCATCTTCTAGGGCATGACGAAAATTTCAGCCATCTGGTGGTGGTTATTATTATTATTATTTTTCTTCTTTAACATTCAGTCAGTCAACCCAATTTTTAGTCCAAGTTTTAGCTCTACTCTGGTGTCCTCCCCCCCCCCCCGATGTTAAAGTTTAATTTTAATTTTTTTCTCAAGTTTTGTTTACTGTTAATGACATTTATCTCTGGATTGTACTTATTCAGCCATTTAAGTTGTTTGGAGTATTGTGCAGCAAATGATGACCCTTGCTTATCCTGGGAAAGCCCGAAAACTGAAATGCTGGTTGATTTCTTAGCTTATCATCAACTCTGGGTGCCTTCTTACATACGCCAAAGAATGCTTCCTATGTTGTCCACCATTTCATTGAGAGAAATGGCTTCAAATCCAAAAAAAACTTTGTTATATGGACAGTATGAGTTTGATTCTATTCAGCGGGCGAAGATAAGATTCAGCCATCAATTTTATGTGGTCAAGTGGAAGAAACCTACATGTGAGATGGGCAATGTTAACCATACAGTCTCCGTTGAAGAGTCTGATATACAACAAGAAGAGTCCGATGCACAGGAAGAAGAATTCGTGGAAGTTAATGAATCCACTGATCTATTGGATGAGCCCAATGCTCCACATATTCTAGTCGATGATGGGTGCTGGTTTTTACTGACTGATGAAAATATGGAGCTAGTTCAAGCTGCCTTTCCGGAAGAAGTCAACAGATTTTTGCAGGAAAAGGTACATATTGTTTTTTCTTTTCTTTATATGTTTTGTTTTGTATTTATAATCAGATTTATATATTGCAACCTTAGGAATTTAAATACAAGAATTCTAGTTTTAGTTGTAATATTGGGGCCAATGACCTGTTGGTCGGACTGCAAATGAGCCGAGCCATGAAAGGAAATCAACATAGAACGCAGCGGAAGTTTAAAATTTTTCGTTCATTGATTTCCATCAAGCCATGATTAAAAACATGCTTTTGATGCATCACAATCAATCCTAACTATGATGGTAGTTTAAGAACTTACTTTGATAGCCTTTAAGTCGCAATATGATTCAAGCCACGCACGTGAATGGCCTCCAAAAGTATCCATACCAAACAAGTGAATGTTCCTCAAGGTTCTTTCTTCAAAACCCTAGAAGAATGAACCAAGGAGAGAGACAGGAAGGAGAGCAATCAAGTAGCCGGCCCTAGGGGGTTTTCTATCACAAATGTATGTGCTAGCATGCTAGCATGCTCTAAATAAATAGAGCACAAAGGGGTGGCCGGCCATAGGGTTCCCTAACCCTAATTCAATTGTGTAATTATCTCATAATTGCATAATTGCCCCATGTATTAACTTTAGTGGCACCAAATTTACTTTAAATTTGATTTTTCATTCTCTTTCTTTTAACCAACATATACATATGCTTATGGGTGTGTGACCTTTTAGGTTCACATGTATTCAGTAGTAGGTATTGGGCATCAAACACATCCCTAAGCAGAACTCTTTCTAATTGGGTTCAATTAAAAACTCTTTCTAATTTCCCTTATGAAGAATAAATATCAATATACATTCTTTGGGCTTCTACTAGTCATGAGTGACACTTAGCAGCATATCATGACATACCGTGAACACAGTAAAATAAATAAAGTGAACCCTTCAGTTAACAGTTAAGACATAATACGATCCTTCCTTCATACAATGTCCCAATTAAGTTATTATAGTATGGTTGACTGTCAAACTACCAACTTAATTAAATGTAAACCATCCTATGATATCAACTCGCTTAAGTGCCCTTTGAAAACTCTTTTCAAAGTCACTTTACTTTGGCTAGAGATTCCTATGAGTTATATCAGTTAGGATTACATAGGACATTCTCTCTCTTTATTTGAGAGTGATGGATTCGTTGTTGTGTATTCACCTATTTCCATACTTGCCATTAGGGCCAATAGATACAACCATATTTACATTGACCTTGGATAAAATATGTAAGGTATATCATTAAACCCTAATGTCCCAAGTACAAGATAACTATGATGCCTCAGGTCTAAGGATTACTTATGTCACTGTAACTAGTTAGTTACTATTTGACAGATAAATAAAACTCCATATAGTCAACTTTATGTCAATCACATTCAGTGTACTTTATTATCTAACAAGCACCCACAAGTTTGTTTTAATGTCTTCACACAAATACTTGAGACTCAGTATCCTCATATTGAGCAAATATAACCTGTGCTAGTTTTACTGGTTTATCATTACCCGTTTGATAAACCTACAACTAGGAATATTTAAGATTAATGTTATGAGAAATATAAGTCTCCTTTATCTCAACTCTTGAGTAATTATTTTCTCAACATTTAATCTATGGATAATTATTATTCAAACATACAAGAATGAAGATAATAATAAATAAACTTGCCCGATCAATATATTTAATAAATGAAATAACTGAATGTCAAAGTCCTAAAATCAATACAAAGATTGGCTTTTAGGGCATAATACTAACAAGCCGCTCATGAGCGGTTCACAAACACGTTCGATAAGGGCTCGGCTCTAGTTCGTTTATTTAGTAAACAAGTCAAGCCCAAGCCTCAAACTTAGGCTCGTTTAATAAACAAGCCAAGCCCAAGAGCCTCGTTCACGAACATGTTTGCAAGCCTGTTCAAGAGCCTTGTTTGCAAACATAAACAAGCCAAGCCTAAGCAATCCTGAGCTTGGCTTGTTTATGTTTGCGAACAAGGCTCATGAACAGGCTTGCGAACATGTTTGTGAACAAGGCTCATGAATAGGCTCGTGAATATGCTTGTGAATAGACTCGTTAATAGGCTCGTGAACATGCTCATTCTATCATTGTTTTTATCCCAAACTCCTATGTATAAAAAATATGTAAAAGTAAAAATAATTTTTTATTTTACACTCTTTACATTTTTTAGTATAAAAAATAAATTAAGTTAAAAGTAATTTTTATTTTACATCCCCATCCACTTGATCTAAGAGATGAGTGATAATTATTTTTAGACAGTTTGAGAGGAGATAAAATAGTTGGCCAAAGTTCAATTACCTTAAATAGGAAAATTTTAATATGTGAAGAGATGGTTTGAACATAATTATTAAGAGACACGTGGATTAATAGCTCTCCAACAGTGATTTTAAGCAAAGCTAAATGGGTTTTAGTGTAATTAAAGCTTATTAAAAGAAAAGACCCATAATTTGTAAATACAAAACCCACCGTTGGATTGAAGAAACTCCTTATGAATATTGTGATTGCCAAAAATGATTGTCATCCAACGGTCGGTTTTTGAAAAATGCTTGTCTATTTTGTTCTTCAAAATATCACCAATCTTCCATAGTCATTATTAAAAAAAATACCGTTGGATCACTTTGATTTTTTGCGAGCATGACATTCATAAAGAGTTTATATAATCCAACTGTGGGTTTTTCTAAATGTCATTGGATGTTGACTCTACTCAAATAACCCCAGACTCTACTCAAGTAACTTCAAGCAACTTCGTACCAGGTGCACCTTGTAATTGAGTGACTTAGGTTACATGTATAGGGTTATTCTACAGTATGTTTCTAAAAACCCACCGTTGGATTGGGCAAACTTCTTATGAATGTCATGCTTATCAATAATCATACTAATCCAATGGTCAGTTTTTGAAAAATGTTAATTTTACAAATTTGTCTTTTTAATTGTTGAAAATATCACTAATTTCTAGTCATTTTTCAAAAACTGACTGTTGGATCGCTTTTATTTTTTGGTTCCTAAGAAGTTTATCCAATCCAATGGTGAATTTTTTTAAATCTATTTTACAATTGGCTCTTAATATATATATATATATATATCATTGGATAATAGTAATTATTATAAGAGAAGAAGTTATAAAGATTGTCATTTAAAAAATAATGGAAAAAGAAATTTATAAAAAAAAAAAAAAAAAAAATAGCAGCAGCTATGTTCATGCAAGAGGGGAGACCCATAGCCCATAAAGTGGGATCCCACATTGGAAATGTGAGTGCAAGAGGCGAGATGCATAGCCTATAAACTCACTGCCCCTTGTCCAGCATTTCTACATAAGCGGCTTGCTTAGTTAGCTAGCCGAGCCGAGCCTCAAGCTAAACCGAGCTTTCAAGCTTGAACCAAGCTTGAAAATGGCCTTGGGCTTGGTTTGTTAAACAAGTCTCGACCTAAGCCCGAGCTTGACAAACATTTTACGATCCGAGCTCGAACAAGAAAAATTAGGCTCGTTTCGAATATGAACCAAGCCAAGCCTTGAAAATATTAAACGAGCCGAGCTTGAGCAGCCTAAGGCTTGGCTCGGCTCGGCTCGTTTGCACCCCTACTTGCTAGTCTAGTGGCGTGTATCTTCACGTTTAGGGGAGAGGTTCGGGGTTTGAGTATATGGAAATGCATCAATACCTATTTGTTAATACTGAGGTGGGTTTTGGTTAGGGGGGTAGTTGAGAGAGTTTCAACAATGGAAGAGTAAATGCTCTTGAATGATTTTAACAAAATGCACTGGTAGTCCTTGAATGAAGAGGGAAGATGTCTTAAATAGCAACTCAACTAAATAGAGCCGTTTCCCACCTATCCAATCACAAGCTAGGTTGTTGAGAGCATTAAATGTAGCAGAAAATCTCTGTGTTCACCGTTTGAATGGCCCGAGAGCCCGTTTGAACGGACTAGCTGTTAAAATTTGAATACTTAGAAACTGGTTCGAACAGCCTCTCGAAGCCCTGTTTGAGCTGCCTTGGTAAAAATCCCATTTTTTCGTTCAAACGACCAAATCCTTCGAGACAAAGCCTTTGTCTGGTTCCATCGGGACCTTCCGTTGGAACGGCTATGCAAATTCATTCGAAGCCATTCGAACGGCCATGCCAGAAATCCAAATAAAAAGAATTTTAAGGATCAAAGGGGCAAGAAGCTATTTCAACTAAAATTAAGAAAATACTTAATGCCATTTCAAGTATTAACCAAAGTCCTAAAAGTCCATGAAGGTGATAGGAGCCTCATATGGTCATACTAAGGTCATTTTAAGTATTATAGACTTTAGCAATTAAGAGAGCTTTACAATGAAACCTAAGGCACTAAAAAATACAAAAGATTACAACTCAAAAGAAGTTCTTTGATGTGCCTTGATAGCATTCAACTAAAGCTTGAGTCTTCATATGGTTCTTGTGCATGAAACAATGAGGCCTGCGTGGTTTGAGTTCAATCCATGTGCTTGCTTGAGTTTTGTTTGAGTCCTTGATGCATTCATGATGGTTTCAACATATTTGAGCCTTACATCACTTGATAAACGTATTAGCACACAAGACATGTTTGTTATCATCAAAATTTTGACCTCAAAGGTCAAGAGGATAGCCATAAGGCTAACACACACCACAACAAGTATTCCATGTAGAACTTATAAGGGTAGAAAAGTTATGTTTGCCATGTATGTTGCATTGACATTCAATATTGCATTACTCTTTCTTCACATCCATGATAAGTGCTTGAACTCAAAAGTGATGCTCAATAATCCCAAGCGTAGGATTCAAATGTTGTCAAGCATAGTAATACATGGGAGTACCCATGGTCATTTCCACAGGGATTGGTAGGTTCTAGGGCGAATTCTTAGGTGTTAATGCCCAAAGAATGTAAATAAAGTGTAAAAAGCACGGGGGTTGTGTAGAGAGTGAAGAAAACTAGCTACAATAACTAAATTAAAAGAAAGACAATGAAATGTAAATAGTTGGGTTCTTAAGTTTCATTCCATCCACAACTAAGGAAGTTGAATTTCTCACAATGAATTCTCATCTAAGATCCATTGAATAATGGTCTTTGATGGAGGATTTAGCAATAAAAGCATAATGGTGTTAAATGGAAATAAACATTCTCTTGGACATTTCATCAAACACTTGGAGTGCATATAATTTCAAACACTACATGTGCTAAGCATAGTTTGTCTACACATAGCCAAGAAGATACAAAACCAAGAAGGTTCAAATATGAAATCATTTATAACCATTCAAACACAAAACATAAAGAAAATTGAGTTGAATAATGAAAAATACTCAATGAGACATTTTAGCAAACACTTGGAGTACATATAGTTCAAGCACCATTTGTGCCAAGCCAAAGCTTGTCTACAAATGGCCAAGAGATACAAAACCAAGTGGGTTCTATAAATAAAGAGCAGTTAACATCATTCAACAAACAATTATAACATAATAATGGAGAAAAACATATTACTTTGTTATGGGTTGGAAATCCACCATGGAATCCAACTTTGAGAACCTATAACTCCATTAATGCTAGTAAAAGAGAAGTAAATGCAAGAAAATTAAAGTTAATGCTACTTATATCACTTGAGAATGAAAATACAAAGTTTGGAAAGCCAAATGAAATGTTAAACTAGCTAAACTAATGATTACAAGTAAAGAAAACTAAGAATAAGGAAATGTTACTCTAAAACTACAAGAACTAAGCTAAAATATTTACAAAACTAGAGAGAGAAACTAAAGAAGATTAACAGAACCTAGATCCCACTTTTCCTAGCAGAAAAGTATCCTTATATACCAATTTTTTAGGGTTACAAAAAGTAGGGGAAAAATTACATAAAAGCCCTTTGATCTAAAAGAAAATCTGCCAACGGGTGGACTTTGTTGAAGGTAGTGTGTACCGGTACATAGAAACTGTAGATTGGTACACAACTACTCACAATGCTGAAGGAATCTGATATAAGCATGCACCGGTATATAGAAAGGATGTACCGGTTCTATTTAACACTGCCTTGCTGAAATGTTGAAGTTTATACGAGTATGTACTGGTACATGCAAAATGTGTGCTGGTTCAACCTTGCTGAAAACTCCTCAAACCTCAAAAATGCCTTAAAAATGCCTCTAACTTCAAATGGTTGTATCTCTCTCGTCCGAAGTCGATTTGGATGATCTTTTTATGTTTGTGAAGCTTGAGAAGTCTACTTTCCGACCATGGTAGTCTCATGGTCTGATTCAATCTGTAGAGAAACAGTTTTTCAGAATACCCAAATTGGTCGTTTTTGCACTTTTTGATTTCATTGGCCCATATCTCCCAAACCATTTGGCCTTTAGCTTTGAAATTTGATATGTGGCCTTTAGACACACTTAGAAGTCTATCACATAGGTCCTATGACCTTTGAAAACTTCCAAGGCTCAACTCCAAGCTCCAACTTTGCATGCAGAAGGCATCCATTTTATTGCATTTTACCTACAAGGCATGGACAAACAAGAAAACATAAATATCATCTATTCACGTATAAAAATGGCTCAAGTATGCACAAAATGGTGGGAATAATGCAATTGAAATATGCAAATACATGATGCAATCAATGAGCATTAAAAATATAAAATAACTACAATGGTTTTTAGGTTACGTTGAACTTATTATCATTTCTGTCTTGATTAAAGTTGTAATTTCTACATGTTGAGGTTCATATGTGGGTTATCTCACATCGGAAGAAAATAGAGAAGAGGTTGGCTTAATATACATTGAATGGGGCTCACCATTGAGGGACTTAAGCCTTTTAAGTGGTATGGGTTCCAAACTTGTATATTGAGTCTATTATGTTGGATTTTGGACTCCCCGTCTCCCCAACAAGTGGTATCAGAGCTGATGGCTGACAATCCTAGGTAAACTCTCTAAGCAAAGTAGTGTGCCTGTTCGTGGGCTCTTAGGGCTTGTGGTTGGAGTTCAATAATACAAGGGAGCACGTAAGACGCGGACACCCAAGAGCAAGCTCATAATGGTGTACAGTGTGACTCATGAAATGCATGAGTGTGGGCACAATGCTTGTGGAGAGAGAGTAGTTGATTATACTCAAGGGGGAGTTGAACTTGATGTAGATTGCACATGAAGGGGGAGATTTTGAGGTTCACGTGTGGGTTATCCCACATCGGAAGAAAATAGAAAAAAGGTTGGCTTAATATACAATGAATGAGGCTGACCACTAAAGAGTTTAAGCCTAGCTTTTAAATGGGTATGTGTTCCAAACTTGTTTATTGAGCCTATCATGTTGGATTTTGGACTCCCCGTCTCCCCAACACCATAGAGTTAAATTAACTATATGGTGTCATGGAACCAATTCATGAATTTATGAAAATACCAATTACTTTCTTTTTTTTTTTTCAAATTCCTTTGTTTTACAACTCTATTGTAAATGAAATAATTAACATAAAAAAGTTTAGTTTAAATTTTAGCTAGTTTGTAGATTAGCTTTTGTTATTGTAAAATATATGTTTGTTCATAATCTTCTAGTGTAAAAGTGAAAATTTTGGAGAAAGGAATTAAGTGTTATTGTTTGGGCTAGGGGGTGAGAGAGGGCGGATTGTCTGTCTATAAAATCATTTTTTTGTTTTGTTTTTGGATCGAATGCATGTTAAATTGATTTGTAAATCTTTGTAGGAGAAACCTTGATTAAGGTGGGCTTTAACTAGAAATCTTTGGAGAATTTTTGGGTAATTTTCATTGTCATTTTAATTTTGTTGTTAGTTCTACAACTGAATGATGTAATAAATTTTTTTCCTTTGCATTTTCTTTTTTCTTTTTATTCATTTTCTTTGCTGCCAACCTAAAAAGCACAGACCTTTCGCTAGAGGTGCCATGGGAGTGATGAACACGAGTTGGAAACGACACTCATCTTACACACCTCTAACACGATGCCTCTCTCTTTGCCGCCTAATTGTTCTATCTTCTCTACAAACAGTTCAACTAAGATTTTAAAAAATGATACAATGGGATGGGTTTGGAATGGTGTATGTGATGCTAAATGATATAATATAATTGTATGTATAAAAATATATATTTTTCTAATGGTGTCTACATGACAACATGTCATATTCTATATTTTTTTGAATTTGCTGTGTCGGTGTATCGATGTTGTGTCATGTCTGTGTTTGTGCTTAATTGCCAATTATGGCTTTGAGACTATTAGTTCAATGGTTGGCTTTAATATCCTTGGAGTGGTCCGGTGCAAAGATAATTCGAAAAGTATCTCTTTGCTTTGGATTTTGGTTATACTTGGCTGATTATAATATGATGGATTGCAGTAATTTGCAGAATTTAGCAGCCATTGTTGTTTTTGTGCTGTCATCCCTTGGAAATTGGATTGACACAAAGTTCCCCTAGAGCTGATTTGTGTTTTGTGCTTGAAATTTGTCAGGAACTGAAAGAATCACGGAGAAGAAATAAACCTATGTCAACATCTGACGGGAGCCCCCATGAAAAGTTAGAATCACCAAAATCAAAAAATGTTCAGCTAAGTATTACCAAATTCTACCGTTCAACTAAAGTACATTTTGAGGCAAAACCAGGAGAAGATTTACCTCGAAAAGAAAAGAGAAGATTGTCAAGTCCGAACCTGTCCAAGTCTGTAAGGCGTCGACTTTTGTTTTAACTAGGGCATGTTCATGTTCAGATCCTCGACTTTAAATCAAAAGGAAATTATAAGTTTACATGTAAGTTTGTATTTTGCTTCTTGCCCCAAGTCATTTTTCAGTTATAAGCTTAATCAGGCTGGGATGGGGGTTTTTATTTTATTAAATATTAGGTTACATGATTTAGAGTGGCTTCTGTCCTCTTTCTCAAGCAGAACCTTATCTTTTGTATTTAATGTACTTTTCATTAAGTTTGCCATTTTCTTATTGATGCTCCTAACTTCCTATTACTGTCCATGGTTTATATCTCCACAAAAACAGATCTGAATGTCCATTGCAACTGATACTGTAATTTGTACAAGAAATATATTTTTAAGTGCTCTTTATTATGACAGGTTTTTTTTATGCTTGATAACCCAAACCAAACAACCATTCCCCCCCACCCCCCCCCCCTACCCCAACCCAAAAAAAAAAAATAATAATAATAAAATAAAATAAAATCCCAACATCATTTTATTTCTTCCACCCTCTTCCTAGATTTAGGGCCCAATTGGATTAGCTTTTTCTAAATTCGCATTTAAATAGCTATTTATTCACATATCACTTTAAAGTTATCTTCAAACTGTCCCTACATATCAAAATTATTATATTGTTTGTTGTAGCAAAAGTTGAAGCACCCTAACTTTTGCCATAATTACTTATAGTATGAAAATTTTATCATCCATCTTATCACTCCTCAAGTCATCTAAAAGTGATTATGAGAAATTACATTTTGATCTCCCTCAATTATAACCAATCCCTATAGTTTTAATTGCAATACGTTGAATCTTATAGTTTTGATTTATGACACTTTGCATTCTTATATCAGTTAGTCATTTGTTTTTTTGACTGAAAAATGGTGTTAGGCTTTTTTTTTTTTTTTCTCAGTATTTATCTTAGATTGATAATGTAGCTATAAGCATGTCGATGAAATTTCATGATTTTTCTCAATATATTTTATTTATTATAAATTTTATTTACTGTATGGAGAAAATAATTCATAAAAATTAAAATATAGTTTGAAAAATAAAAAAACTTCACCGATATGCATAAATATATTAACACTCTAAGATAAAGACGGCATAAAAGAAAATAACAAGTCTAACACTATTCATCAGTCAAAAAACAAATGTCTTATCGACAAAAGGGTGTAAAGTGCCATAAATTAAAACTATAGGGGTTCAACATGTTGCAATGAAAACTATAGAGATGCAAAGTGTAAATCGGTGGTAGTTGAGGGGGTCAAATGGTAATTTTCTCAAGTGATTATCACCTATCTCTTAGATTAAGTGGAATTTTAAAGAGGGAATAAACCAAGGGTCCTATTTTAAAATATTTTCATGCCAAAAGGCTTTTTAAAAAGATATTTCATGCCAAAAGTCCTTTTGGCATGAATTGGAAAAAAATAACCCTAATTTCCCAAACAACATTCAACCCTAATCGGGATTTCACTACGCCGGAACCAAATTTCACTATGTCAGACCCTGAATTTCACTACGTCGTACTCCGGATTTCACTACGCCAAAAAAAAAAAGCTAAAATGTGCATGAAATTCCCTATCGGAGCTCGATGCTACAGAGAGAGAAACTGCTTGTTCTCAACTAACCAGGGATAAGACCACCGTCGGCACATTTCAGCTGAACATTTTGGGGATAGTCACCGGCGTGGCTCCAGTGCATCATTCCTCAACCTCTCTCTCTCTTAGACATGTTTTTTTTTTTTTTTTTTTTTAAATTTTATTTATTTTTATTTTTTATAACATAAATCATTTTGAATTGGCAAAGATATTTAAGACAAAGCAATAGTATAACAATGGTGCATGCATAACAGGGGTCGGATTGGTATCAATGGTTCAATTCTCATTGACCAAAGCATCGGGAAAAATATAAAAAAGCATAAAATGACAATCATAGTGCATCCTTTACCTTTCAAAACCGTTTCAATCAAACACCTGCTTGTTTCCAAAAGCAAAGAAAACAAATTCACTTTTTCAGAGTGGATTTTGCTGTGCAAAGTTGCTTGGCCAAGAGTTAAGACACTGTAAAATTCTATTGCCTCACACGCATGTAGTGGAACATTGCAGTGAAAACTTCGAATTCACAGAGGGTTTTTATTTATTTATATTTAATTTAATTTAATTTAATTTAATTTAATTTTTTTTTGGTTTTGTTGTGTGCATGGATTTTGTTATGCGAAGTCGTTAGGATCAAATTTGGGATTTGGATCAAATTTGTGTGCATGGATTCGCGTTCACAGAGTTGCAGTCGCATCGGCGTGCATGTTGAAATAGAAACCACTAACGGATTTGCTCGAGTATGGGTTTTGAGATGGAGAGATGAGTTGAGTATTGGCTTCAATCGCCTTACCATCATTGCAGATCGAGAAGAATACCATCTACATCGACCAACCCTCGCAATCTAAATTCGAAAAATCATGTAGCTCTGGGTTGCCGGCGACACAGACTTGTGAGATATGTTGTTCCGGTTGGCAATGGCAGAGGAGGAGATTGTCGGTGTCGGTAAGATATTAGAAAGGAAGGGCAAATCTATCCCTAACAAAAATGGATTTTAATAAAGTAGGACCTTAGGTAGTAAAATGTTTCTAATTAGGACTTTTCAAAGAAAAAAATTAGGGAGGACTTTGTGTAATTAGTAGCCATAAAATAAGACTTTTGGCCGAAAATCCCCATTCAAAATACTTATCTTATGGCTCCGAGAAGGGATGGGCTAATGCTAAGATAAGTAAAGAAGTCCTTACCTGATCATATATATATATATATATATATAGGGAGAGAGAGAGAGAGAGAGAGACTAGATTAAGAACTATCAAAAGACAATTTTGTTAGCCTTATGGCTACTCTCATCACCTTTTTAGTCAAGGTTTTGATGATAACAAACATATATCTTGTTGGCTAATGTGTTTGTCAAGTGGTGCAAGTTATATATGAAGCAGATTAGCATGAAGGAATCCAAAGAGAAACAATGAGGCACTTTAAGAAAGCCAAAGCTCAAGCATGAATTGGAAGATCTTTAAAGCTAAGCTCAAGTGGATTTGTTGCATATTTACTAAGGAAGCATGGAGCAAAGAGTTATGGCATTGTTGAAGAACAAAGATGAAGCCAAGCACTAAGATTGGAGACTTATTTGCAAAGACCTTGTTATTATCTTTGTGTGAGAGTGTATGATTTAATTGTATAAATCTCTTTATAGTGGTTGAACTCTCTTGGCTCATGAACTTAACCTAGTTGGACCTTAGGACCTTTGGACTTCATTAGTGATATTATTGGTAAAGTCCCTAAGATTTCCTTGCTAATTGGTTCAAGCCATTTTGCCCTGGTTTCACTCAAACTTGGTTCAAAATCAGTTTAGAGGCAAAATGCAGCTTGGCTGTTTGAACAGGCTTCCAAGCCGTTTGAAGGGAGCACTTCGTTTGAACGGAGCACTTCGTTTGAACGGGATAGTGAGAGTATTGGTGATCTGTTCACAGTTCAAACAAGATGGACCTTTTGGCATGCTCGTTCGAATGGGTTTAGTTACCGATCAAATAAAGAGTAAAAATATGCTGTAACGGCTAGTACAACGGCTAGTCCGTTAGAACGGGCCTTCGAGCTGTTCGAATAGTATTCTGCAGAAAAGTTGTATGCTTGCTCTCAAAAGTTGATGCATAATATCCCAATCGTAGGATTCAATTATTGTCAAGCATTAATAATAGATGGGAGGACCCATGGTGATTTCCACAGGGATTGAATGCGAAGCGAATGGTGAATTCTTAGGTGTTGAGGCCCAAAGAATTTAAATAAAGTGTAAAAACTATGGGAGGTAGTGTGTAGAGAGTGAAGATAACTAAACTAAATTAAGCTAACAACAATGAAATTTGGTTGGGTTCTTGGATATTATTCAATCCACAATTACGGAACAAGAATTTCTCACAAGGATTTCTCATTTAGGATCTATTGAAAAATGGTCTTTGATGGGGGATATAACTTTAAAAGAATTTGGAAAGAAAATCTCATCTAGGATCTATTGAAAAATGGTCTTTGATGGAGGGTTTAACAATAAAAGCATAATGGTATTAAATGGAAATAAACATTCTCTTAGACATTTCATCAAACACTTGGAGTGCATATAATTTCAAGCACTACATGTGCCAGGCATAGCTTGTCCACAAGTAGTCAAGAAGATACAAAACCAAGAGGGTTCAAATATGAAAGCATTTATAACCATTCAAACATAAAACACAAGGAAAATGAGATTGAATTATGAAAAATACTGACTGAGGCATTTTAGTAAACACTTGAAGTACATATGGTTCAAGCATTGAGATGTCCCCTGCCACTACTAGGTTGGGATGAACCCAATGGGTCACACACACAAGGACATAAGTGAGGTTGTTAAACTTGTGAGAGGGATGCACTCTTATTAATATATGTTTGGCTTTAATTAATTAATGGTTAATTAATTAAGAGTCAAAAGGATATCTAATTCAAGAGTGTAAGTAACCAAAATAGGGTTAATGGTCTTGCTAGCACTAGTAACCAAACACCCTAAGAAGAGGAGAGGTTTATTTAAAGAGAGAGAACCCTAATTGCTTGAAGCTTGGAATCATCAAAAGCTCTCTCTCTCTAGGTGCCGCCCCTCTCTCTCTCTCCCTCTCCATGCTTGCTTTTTCAAGTGTTGAAAAATCAAAGAGGTTTTATAACTCTTATGTTCGTGTGGATCAACATTGGAGGCCGTCATATTTTTTAGGCTTGAAGATTGACGAGGACGATCATCAAAGTGAGAAAGTATTGCAAAGGAGCATATCAAGTAAGCTTT
>JAESVK010000709.1:107199-126413 GCA_017140935.1 Hamamelis virginiana | reverse complement strand
AGGCTGTACAAGATACTATCAAACTCTAGCAACCTATGCATAAGACAGCTATGGTGTCTCAGGTCTAAGGACTACCAAATAAATGGACATAACACTAGAATATTCCTTTGACAGAACTACCATAGGAATATTCTTTGCAGATCATGTTCAGTGTACATATTCTCTAATATGCACCCACAGATTAACCTAAGTGTCACTACACTGATAGGAAAGACTACCTATCCTCCATATGAGTTAGTTTAAATCTGTGCTACTCTTCAAACGGTTAATTAAATATCCACTTTAATAAACCTTTGAGTAGGAACTCTTTTAGAATAGATGTATATGAGAAATATCAGTCTCTCTATCTCAACTCCTTGAGATGCATATCTCTCTTATCATTTATTTATGGACCTTATCATATATGTTAGAACATATTAGATAAGTTATACCTTACATATATTGATAATATGAAACTTAATATACCCTTTAGGATTGGTTTTAGGGCATACTTCTAACAGGGTGCACCTGTTATGTGTTAATGAACAAGAAGCAGAAAAGAATGTGTTAAAAGTACATAAAGGGGCTGGGGCTCCACATATGAACGGATGCATGTTGGACAAAAAGATATTGAGATTAGGATACTATTGGTCAACCATGGAGAGGGATTGCCATCTACATGTCAAGAAATCTCACAAATGTCAAGTGTTTGCAAGTGGAAAGCATCAACCCTCGATGCCTCTCACTACCATGTCTTCGCCATGGCCATTTGCAACATGTGGCATTGACATCATTGGCAAGGTAACCCCTGCAGCCTCAAATGGACATGAGTATATCCTGGTCGCCATAGATTATTTCACCAAGTAGGTAGAGGCTGCATCTTACAAGACATTGAATGCCAAGCAAGTAGCAAGGTTCATACAGAATAATATCATCTATCGATATGAAGTGCCCAACGAGTTTATCTCTAACAATGGACAGCATTTCCGAAAAGAAACCGAAGTATTGTTGCAAAAATAGAACATCAAGCACCATCGTTCGTCTCCCTATAGGCCACAAACAAATGGGGTTGTTGAAGCAGCAAATAAGAATCTCAAGTCGTTCTTGAAAAAGACCACCGAGACTTACAATGATTGGCATGAGAAATTACCATTGGCACTGTGGGGATATCGCACTTCTATTAGATCATTGACCGGGGCTACACCTTTTTCACTTGTGTATGGAATGGAAGCAGAATTACCTATAGAATTAGAAGTCCCGTCATTAAGGATCGTCATAGAGAGTCAATTGGCTGAAGTGGAATGGGTTAAGAATCGAGATGAAGAGTTAGCTCTACTAGATGAAAGGCGGTTGAGGGCACTTTACCACATTCAAGGGTATCAAAGAAGAATAACCAAGGCATTTGGCAAGAAAGTGAAGAACATGGGTTTGAAGAAGAGAGATTTGGTACTAAAGGAGATCCGAGCACCGATCCACGACCCGCGAGGAAAGTTCAAGCCCACATGGGTAGGTCCTTATATCATCAAAGAGATACTGTCAGGCGGAGCAGTGAAGATTTCAGACATTAACGAGAATGAATTCTCTCAACCTACCAATTTAGACCAATTGAAGAAATACCACATATAAAAAATATATATAAAAAAAAACCCGCTAGGTAGAAAACCCGAAAGGGCTGCTTAGGCAAAAGTTAGGGCATTAAAAAAAATAGTGGACTTCTTTGACTTAGTTTATGAACTACGAAGACCTGATTCCCCAAATATCACAATGAGTTAAGAAAAAATGACAAGAGAATGCATCAAAGATGGGGATACGTAGGCAGCCCATAAAGTTACCTTGGGTGCAGTCTATTTCTTGTAAAAACATCAAGAGTCGTTTCAATTGTAATTGTTAAAGGAAATTCGTCAAGATTCTAATAAAATTGATATTTATTCATCCATAAAGGGTAGAAGCCTTTTGAAAGATTTATTACATGCCATATGTGTCCATAATTCCTACTTTCTTCAAATCTTACATTGCTTAGAAAAAAGAAAAAAGAAGAAAAAACTCCTAGTCTACTCTAAGTCCTCCTCGCTCTGCGGGCTTAAGCTTCATTCTCGTTTCCCCTATTTCTCTTAGTTGTCCTAACTTGTGACGCATCTGATGGAAGTGATGAATCTGCGGACTGAGCTGTAACTCGAGAATCATAAACGAGACTTCGAACCTTGTCCCTTGTAGCCTGTACTTTTGAGCCCAAATCTTGTTTAAGCCAAGCCCGATACCCTTCACCAAGCCTAAAAGGCCCATTGCTATCCCCTACCTGAATCAAACATAAGCCTGAAGCCCATTTTTTCATAGCCCAAGATATTAAAGAAAGAGTAGCCACCTCTACCCCATGAACATGCCCTTTGATAGGGAGGTTTGTTTGAGCACGGCCCATTTGACGAAGCATGCGAGAAGCCCAGTAGAATGATGTATGCTTCAAGCCCATAAGCTTCACCTGACAGCATCCCGAGGTGTGTAACACATATTCCTCACTACAGTCCCATATAACCACATGCCACTGAATATCTCTCCAAGTTAGAGAAGAGAATAAGATAATCATGTCATGAATCGAGCGACGCTTAAAAGATAAAAGCTTTCACGAACAACAGTTATGGGACAAGTGTTTGGGCCCATCAAGAGGAGTGATCAGCTTGAGTCTCTCAACCAACCACATCTGAAGGAGAATGGGGCTACCCCTAATGCAAGAAGTAGAGTTGGAGTAAAAGTGGTCAAGCCCGTTCAGAATCTCAGCTAGCAACAGGGGAATGATGTTGTGAGACTTCGACGAATGGCAGAATAAGCTCACATGTTTCAATAGGTATGAAAGTGGTTCAGTTCGAAACAAGGAAACAACCAACTATGCATAAGGCGAG
The DNA here is from genome assembly GCA_017140935.1 of Hamamelis virginiana. Taxonomy (NCBI): domain Eukaryota; kingdom Viridiplantae; phylum Streptophyta; class Magnoliopsida; order Saxifragales; family Hamamelidaceae; genus Hamamelis; species Hamamelis virginiana. The sequence continues at coordinate 123,540 of JAESVK010000709.1, read as the reverse complement.
TGCGCACTAGGTAGGCCTATGAAGAGCTAGTGATTTTCCCCCTTCCCTCAAGAAAAATGAAGCTAGTATGAGAAGATCAATAGAGTTTTCATGGATGTATAAAGAAGCTTCTCTAGGCGAAAGTTCAAAAAGAGAAGAAAAGGTCTGGAAGTAACCTCGACGAATGGTAGGAAAAATGAAAGGACCACTAGCAGAGATATTCATTAAGGCACAAAACTCTTCAAATAAAGGACATACCTCTTCACAGTTGAAGCAAAATACATGAAGATCAGAGTCCCAGAAGTGGATCACAGAGTTGAGAAGCTTGTCTTCAAGTTTCACATGACAGAGAAAGAACCATGAAGTCAAGCCAAATAGCGCAAACACCTTCTTGTCTTCCACTCGCATTCTCGCTACGAATAGGTTGAGAATCAACTTGAGAGCCTCCATTGTGTTTAGTGTGATGAAAGTGAGCATAGGGGTGTTTTTTTATAGCTTTTTGGCAAAGAAAATCGAGTTAGAGCAGAAGTAGGACACTCAAAAAGTCAAAATAGTCGAAAATTAAAAACCAAGGTCGATGACCATCCCACTAGGGATGGCCAACCATCCCCTAGGGACAGCCAACCGTCCATGGGGGGATGGTCATCCTTCCCTGATCCCCAATTTTGCCTAATTTTGACTTTTTTCGAGACTTTTTGACGCTCGGTTTGACTCTTCGCTCAATTTTCGTCAGTTTTGACCTATTTTCGAGTTAAAATTGAACCAAAAAGGCAATTAAAACATATTTGTATTCTCATTAGGATATAATTACATGCTAATCAGGGTTTTTAGTGCACACATAGAGAAAGAGTTACATAGAAAATCCTAAGCAAGCCTCCTATAGGCCTAATGGTACAAAATCATCTCCGCCGGGATGATTTCCTCGTTCCCCGTGAACCCGATGCCTCGTAATCCCTTCACGATCCATAGTGCTCCTATGAAGGCTAGGCCGAAGCCTGCAAACCCAAAGTTTGAGATTAGATTGATGAAGAATGAAGTTGCTGATTATTGAAAGAGTAGAGAGAAAGCTACCTGTGCAGCTATGTTCGCGTTATGCGTATCAAGATTCATCCTTTGAAGTTCTCTAGTCAATGATGCACTATACGCCAACCACTCTTCAGTGTACGATGCAGGCACCTGAAAGGACAGAAGATTCAAATATTAGGAAAGAAAGAGCTATGTATAACAAAGGGTGAAAGTACGATGATTACCGAAGTATAAGAAGGATCGAGATGAAGGTATTCATTGTAAGGCACGCGAGTGATTGGTCTCTGAACAAAGTTGCCATCGTCAATGACTTACACCTTCCGAGGAACAGGTGGCAAAAAAGGAGCAGAAGATGAAGACTCGCCTTCATCATGGGTCGCAGCAGCTGCAGAATGGGAAGCATGCCCTCGGGCTCGACAACCCTGCCAAAGGAAGAGATATGAGGAACAGTTTGTGAGAAAAAGAGTAAAGCAATCAAGAAAAAATACAATACCTCAGTAGGTGGAAACCCTTACACTAATGGACGCATCAGATAACACTAACAGAATGTGCGGTAATCCTCATGCTGATGATGGAAAGCGTCCGCAAATACACCGGCCATGGCGTCCGCCAAGGCATGGTCTATCAATCTATCAGCATGCCTCATAGATGGAGGAGGTGCATGAGGCACACGAGTAGTTGAATAAGATCCACAGACCTGAGCACGTACCCTCTCTCCAAGGTACCAATATCTGCCAGAAGGCCCCTCAAGCAGAATCCTCTTATGCGACATCTCCATCATGGGACCAAGCCGAACATACATAGGACCAGGACCTCTTCAATAACGCCAAGGGTTCCATTTAACCTGAGGACAAGGCATATTAGGGAAAGTTTGAGCATTGTGAGAAGATAGCAGAAATGAAGATGGTTACTTTGTTAGAACAAAACCCTGCAAGAAAAGCGCGACTATAGGCATAATCGTGCCTGTGGGCAATGGCACTCACTTGCCGATTCGGGGCATATCGAGCAAGGGTTGGCCAAGAAAAGTCATTAGCAATGAGCATGGGGCTATTCAGGCTAAGATACTCATAAGCCCATACCTGCAGAATATGTGCATTGTCAGAAAATAAGTAAAGGGAAGTTTGTGATATTTTTAAACAAGTGAGTATATCTCCCAGACGAATCTCATGCCTCCAAAGTCGGTGCATACTCCTCGAGACTGACAACTCATAGTCCTGTACATGGTGGCCAAGTCAGCGCCACCCCAGTCATATTGGGAGATAGTATCAATGTCCTCCAAGCTAGCAAGAAAGCCTAGAGGGGCCAAATCAGCAGTGCGCGCAAAAAGAGTACATGATAGTACATACAAAAGGAAAGCCCGTACAATGTGATTAGAACCCTGTCCATCCTCCTCAAGCATGTTACTAAAAGTGGTGAAGAGAGTACTTTGGCGAACCGACTTCTTCACAATGTCAATGTTAGCTGCCCCAAGGTAAGTATCTAAATAGACAGAGTTTTTGCTCGCATCATCATAGAAGTCCAAAGGGCGACCCCCAATTGAAAGCCCAGTGATCATAGTGAAGTCTAGTGGAGTCATGGTCATCTCTCCAAATTCAAAATGAAAGGTATTGGGGGTATCCCACTGCTTGTCATATTTAGGTGTGCTCAATATATTCCCAAGCGTAGGAATTTAAACATCGTCAAGCATAATAAATACTGAGGGAGTCCTCAGGTCATCTCCACAGGGAGTGGAACTGGTCTAAATGATCCTTAGGTTTTGCTAACCAATGAATGTAAAATAAAGTGTAAAATCATGGGGGTTGTGATTGTTGATGAGTGAGTTGTAGAGAATTAACTAAATTAAAGCAATAAAAGTAAATGGTAGGATTCTAGGGTTTCCACTCATCCACAACCAAGCAACAAGCTTCTCTCATTAGAAATTCTCATCTTGGATCCATTGAAGAATGGTCTTTGATGGAGGATTTAACTTTAAAAGCATTCACAACAAAGAAATATAGGAGAATGATAGTAAATGCTCACTTCGACATTTTATCAAACACTTAGAGTGCATATAAGGTTCAAGCACTACATGTGCCAAGCATAGCTTGTCTACAAGTAGTCAAGAAGATGCCAAACTAGATGTCAAGAAGGAGTAATGAATATTTACCATCATACAACTTCCATTAAAGCACAAAAAGATGAGAGAGTGTTGTTACCTTGGTTAGTGATGGGTTTCCACCGTTCGAATCCTACTTTGGAGGCTTAGAACTCCATTAAAGCTAGAAAACAAGGAGTAAATGCAAGAACAACAACAATAAATGCAAGAACTATTGATTACCAATTGAAATTGTAGCCTTACAACACAAATACAAAAGTAAAACAAACTAAATCAAACTTACAAACAAGAAATGTAACAAGAACTAGCTAAAAACTACACTACTCCTAAAACTAAGAGAGTAAACTAAGCTAAACTAACTAAAAACCCTAGAAAACTAAGAGAGTCCCCTAAAACTAAGTGGGAGTGTCTTCATTCCAGCTGCAAAATGTGCCTTTTATACCCCCCTCTAGGGTTACAAAGAATGAGGGATGAAAAGACCAAAGTAACCTTGCTTAAAAACTCAAAATACACAAAACTGCTGCAAAATCGGGGTTCAGTACCGGTACTCAAATTTCAGTACCGGTACTCAACCTCTGCTGCCAAAATATGCAACTTCAGTACCGGTACTTCATCGGTACTCATCGGTACTCAAATGCAGAAATTGCCTAAAAAGTTGTCCCGACTTCAAATGCTCATAACTTTCTCGTCCGGAGTCGGATTTTGACGTTCTTTATATGCACGCGAAGCTTGAGAAGTCTACTTTCCAACCATGGTGGTCTCATTGTATGATTCAATCTTTGAAGACTTCCAAGGTCCCACTTTGCATGCCAAAAAGCATCCATTTAAGCGCATTCGACCTACAAAGGCTCAAAAACAACAAAAGAGTCAAACGCACCTATTTACAAGATAAATGGCTCAAGTATGTACAAAATGATGGGAATAATGCAATAAAAGTATGCAATATTATGGTGCAATCACCCACCACAGCTCAAATAAGGCCATGAGGGCATGTCTATCCATAGAATCAATCCAAAGTGAATCGATAAAGTCTCCAAAGCCTATCCTTTTGATTGTTGCCTTAGTCAGTGGTTGGAGAGTGTCCATTTTGGCCCACCATCCGACTATGCCTTGTAGGGAAGACCGAGTCCTGATGTCGAAATCCGGCTGCAAAGATAAGATTAATGGATTAGAGGTATAGAGGTGATTTATGCTAACTCTTTAAATCAAGGGCACAAAATGGCATGTTTTCAAAAAAACAAAAAAAAAAAGTATTCATACTTTATCTCTCAAAACATGGTTTGTCAATTGTGAGTTATTTACTTTTTTTTTTTTTGGATAATTAATTGTGAGTTATTTTATGTACCAACAATCTATTTTCAAAAAAAAAAAAATACCATAATCCATGTAGTTAATTTTGGTACTTTTAATTTTACATCAAGAGTTAGCATAATTCATTAATACCCCATATGACTTCTTTTCATGAGAATGGGATTGGAAATGAAAATACTAAAAGAATAGAATTTTGAAAATCATGAAATGGATACTTAGCATGAGTTTTGAAATAAAATTACTTAAAAGCCATGGAAATGGCACTTTAAGAGAATAATGTTTTGGGTAAAAAAATAATAATAAGCTAAGTCTTAAATCATGGAAAATTTTTGATATGCGCATTACTTGAAATATTTTGAAAACTTGTCATGATATGATTATTGGAATCATGACATAATGAATTGCTTTGAAAATTGGAAATTGCCCCCTTTTAGGCATTTTAACAAACACCTAGTGTGCACATTTTTGAAAATAATTGTGAAAACTTGCCATGATGCTTTTGAAAATATCCAAATAATATTTGAAACATATTTGAATCATGGCATGAGAAATTTAAATTGAAAAATCAAATTCTAGTCTCTTGGGAATTTTATCAAACACTTGGTGGGCAACATTTCAAGCTTATAAAGCTAGTGGAATGGGGCTCCCAAGCTTTCCAAATACAAATTTCATGGATACAAGTCATCAAACAATATCCAAATATATCAATATTGAAACATCTAGACATTAATGATTCAAAGAAAGAGCATGGAAAGTAAGCTTACCTCTTGGTTAGTATGGATATGAGAGAGATGTTCATGGGGCTCCAACAGCAAGCTTGTGTTATTAGAATCATATGGAGGCACCTTATACTTCTTCATCACCATGTATGGGTACTTTGAAGATGCATTCCCCCTTTTGCCATGAGTGTATAGATTGAAAAGCTTGAGAATATGGGAATGTGTAGGATGTGTATTTGGGTTTTGGATCCCCAAATTGAAATGCAAAGGATGAAATCCTAGTTTTTTTTCACAAATTGGAGTGAATAGCAACACTAGAGATGTGTGGAGGTTAATTTGATGCAAAGAAATCAAGTTTGATGAATTTTTGAGAGAAATTGGAAAACCTAGAGAGAGAGTCTCAAAATTGGGGGAAATTTGAAGTGAAATGCAAATGGGGGTCAAAAGCACCTAAAAAGAAGCAAGAGGCTTGGGTGGCCGTCCCCTAGTGGACGGTTGGCCGTCCTCCTTGGACGGTTGGCCATCCCCTAGTGGATGGTCATCCATTCTTGGGCCCTAATTTGACTTTTGTTAGGCTTTTAAGGCCCATTAAGCCCAATTTTGACTTTTTTTGGCCTATTTTAACCTACTTTGACTCATTTTCTTTCAAAGTTTGATTTGGGAACGTTCATTCGTTTGAGATTGAATATGATTTGATGTATGGATAAGAAATGAGGAAAGGTTTGTGCATGAAAAGATAGGAATTGAGAGATTGTGAATAGGAAAGTTCACATAAAATGATGAGTTTTTTTGGTTGAAAACCATGATATATGAAAGTGGATAATGGAAGTAATGTGTGAGTAAGGTTGATAATCATGGAATGGTTACAAGTACAAGTGAAATGATGAAGATTGTGAAGCCCATGGAGGGATAGTGGAGATAAGATAGCCCATGGAGAGTTTGTAAAAAAATGCCCACTTTGTAGGCCCAAGTCAATGAAAGTTATGCGGATTGCATAAGATGATGAAAAGCACACATGAAATGTGTATGAGAAATGATGATAAACAATATTGATGATGTTGTGGAATGCATATGTTGATGATAACATAGATGTCAAAAGAATATTGGCAATTTGAAGAATATTGGAAGTATGTGTAAAAGAGTCATATACTCTAAGGACAAGATTGTGGTTTTTGGAAGTATGAGTGTGACTTCCAAGAAGAGTCGTAGACTCTTAAGATAAGATGATTGGAAGTGTGTGTAGGACTTCCAAAGATGATAATTGGAAATGTGTGTAGGATTTCTAGGAAAGGGATTGAGGTCCCCTAAGATGATTGGAAGTGTGTGTAGGACTTCCAAAGATGATGATTGGAAATGTGTGTAGGATTTCCAGGAAAGAGATTGAGGTCCCCTAAGATGATTGGAAGTGTGTGTAGGACTTCCAAAGATGATAATTGGAAATGTGTGTAGGATTTCCAGGAAAGGGATTGAGGTCCCTTAAGATAATTGGAAGTGTGTGTAGGACTTCCAAAGATGATAATTAGAAATTTGTGTAGGATTTCCAGGAAAGGGATTGAGGTCCCCTAAGATGATTGGAAGTGTGTGTAGAACTTCCAAAGATATGTATGTGATTTCCAAAAGGACTGCGGTCCCCTAAGATTATTGGAAGTGTGTGTAGGACTTCCAAAGATGATGATTGGAAGTATGTGTAAGACTTCCAAAGGATAATGATTTAATTAGTGTGTGTGAGTAATTAATTTGATTATCCTTCTTCTGACGTAGCAGAAATGGGATGTCATTTTATTTCGTTGATATTCACTGGCGAAGCCAAGAACATCAATGAGGGGCTTCTGTAGACATCCATTTTTTACCATGAGTATGATTATTAATATATGGTTGCCTGTGATTAGAGGTGAAATACGGTGTTAAAACCCTAAGTTACCAGTTTTACCCATGTGAGCTGTTATATAGAGGTCGTTATCGCATGTAGCTTTTTAGGTCAGATTGAGTCGATTCTTCTTGCATTTAGTTTCTAGAGAGTCTAGGAACATCCCTGTAAACTTTCATGGCATTTTGAGCCAGGCTTGATAGAAAATAAGGCCTTTTGTGACTTGAAGGGCAGTACTGTCCTTGGAATCACAAAAGCTCTAAATGGCTGTCGATCTTGTCTCAGATGGTCTCGAGGCTTTGGCATAAATATTTAAAGTGTGTTTGGTAGCTAAGTTGATCAGTGGCAAGGTCTGTGGAGCCTTGTGGCTCGTGTTTGGCTCTTGAGGCTCAAAAGGCCCTTTCAAGCTCAGATTAGGGTTTCGACCAGGAATGATCGGGATTCGATCTTTTTATCAAATAAAAGCCTTCAAAGGCTTCAAAATACTTTCTTAAAATATTTTAAAACTTGTTTCGAGAAGAAGAAATGATTTCGAGAGCGATTGGTTAGCAGATTTCAAAACCCTAATTTGGGCCCGGCAGGCCCTAAACAGCTAATTGGTCGACTTTTCCCTAACAATTTGATTTTGGTCAATGCATTTTCACTTTAAACACTTCTTAAAACATGGAGAATCGAATCACAATCGTTTCAGCGCTTGAATCGTCGAATTTGGACTTAAAACGGGCCTGAAAAACAGAAAAAAGCCGAAACCGGGTCGAAACGGGCTAAGATAGGCCCACATAGGGCAAAATTGGGCTCAAAGCTCAATGACCATCCCCCAAGGGACGGCCAACCGTCCATGAGGGATGGCCAACCATCCCAAGGTGGATGGTCATCCGAGCTTCATGCCTCCAGCTGCTATTTTTCAGTCTTTCTCCAGTCTCGGACTCTTCCAAGTACTTGCCATGTGTCCAATTCGGCCTTGGGGACTTTGGGATGAATTAAAAAACCTTGGAAGGCTGATTTGTGACCCTTGGATCATTTCTGAGAGATTTAAACGCAGCCATTGATCAATTTCAGGCTTCCCTATAAATAGAGAGCCCTGAAATCAGTTTTAACACAACACATAAGGCATTTAAAGAGCCAAATTGGTAGAGTAAAGCCTCAAGGCATTACACCAACCCCTTAAGCAACTTTAGTTGCATCTTTGAAGTCCTTGGAGTCTTTGGAGTTTGAAGAAAAATTTAGGAGCAAGGAAGAAGGAAGCAAAAAAGGTTAGTATAATTGTGGAGTTTAAGTTTTTGCATATTTCTTCTTCTTCTTCTTCTTCTTCTTCATCCTTCTTCTATGCCATGCTAGGGATGGATACCTAAGTTGGGTATTCAAGGGTTAGGATTAATTGCATATAGTTAGCATGCAGATTTTCTGCATTTATGGTTTTTATTCAAATATAGTTAGTTTGTTTTGATTATGTTAAATTAGTATAGGTCAATAGGAACATGTTTATGTGTGTTTATATCATCTATATTTATGTTTAATGCTTGAAACATCATATGAAATGTGTTCGAGGGAACAAGCTAAGGTAAGTCCCTTCCCTTATGTTTAAAATTGGTGTTTTCAAACATGATGCATGATTATTTTGGTATATCATATTAGGTTTCATATTAGGACATTTACACTTCTTTTATTTATTTCATTTTTGGGTTTTAAATTCACTTTTTGGTTGCATATAAATCTGTCCAAGGTTTAAAGTAACTTTAAAATGGATTAAAAAACCATTTTTAGGATCCAAACTAACATAGAAATATGCCTAGGATCACATAGATAACTTAGATTGCATTTAGGACATTTTTCATGCATTGTTTATATTCTCTATTGCATATTTACTATATTTTCTAGCATGCATAATGTTAGTATATGTTTAGACTAACCTAGGACTAGTTAGAGACCATAGGATTAGGGGGGTTATTTAACCCCACTTAGGACTCTTCTTTGTTGTAAGAATTACAATAAGAATAAGAGTTCTATTTTATTTAGGAGTCTACTTCGAGAAAGATTCTAAAAATGATTTTGAAAGTATTCAAATTGGAATGAAATTCCATCTCTTATACAAAAAAATGTTTCGATCAAATTCAAACTCTCGAAGTTAGAGTCCTAGATAAGATAGAATTCTTTCGATTATGTGGTTCATTACAATAGGAGAGTCCTAAGTAATTGAACTACGTGGACTTTGATTATTATCAAGAGATTGGTAAGGTATGTAGGCAGTCAATAGGGCACAAGTCCAATCTTAGGTTGACTCTTGTCTCCTAAGGTCTTTAGGGTTTTTATTTCTCTTTTTATTTATTATTATTATTATCTAGTATTATTTATACTAATTTTTTGGTTGACTAGATATGATAGGATTGTTTGGATAAGATTTTGATAAAGCCCAAAAGTAATTAGGAGACCTTTAATTAGGGTGAGGTGGGTGCCTACAAGGAGTTCCTTGGAACTTTCCCACTTCATAACCTAGCCCCCGAATCCAACTTTGGTTCGAAGACTTGCTTTTCCTAAAAATATGGAGTCAATGTTTAATTGAAAATAAAACTCTTTTTGTGGTTTCCTTGTTCCCTAAAAATAAGGTGGCGACTCCCAGTTTTTTACAAAATCTTATCCTTTTTTAAAAACTGAATCTTGAGTGGATAATAGAGAAGGATAAACGTGGATAATAGAGAAAGATAATAGAGAAGGATAAATCGAGACAGATAAAGATCATCCACAATCCACGATGACCCAAAGTGAACAAAGGTCTCTCGATCCCTTGGGATATTTGGCCGGTTCACACTGTCTTTTGGATCACAAAAGCTCTGAATGACTGTCGATCCTGTCCCAGATAGTCTCGAGGCTTTGGCATGGATATTTAGGGTGTGTTTGGTAGCTAAGTTGATCAGTGGCAAGGTTCATAGAGCCTCTGGGCTCATATTTGGCTCTTAAGGCCCAAAGGGCCCTTTTAAGCTTATATTAGGGTTTTCGACCGGGAATGACCAGGATTCGATCTTTTTATTAAATCAAAGTCTTCAAAGGCTTCAAAAAACTTTCTTAAAATGTTTTAAAACTTTTTTCTAGAAGAAGAAATGATTTTGAGAACAATCGGTTAGCAGATTTTAAAACCCTAATTTGGGCCCGGTAAGCCCTAAACAACTAATCGGTTGACTTTTTCCTAAAACTTTGACTTTAGTCAATGCATTTGCACTTCAAATACTTCTTAAAACTTGGAGAATTGAATCACGATCGTTTTGGCACTTAAATCGTCGAATTTGGACTTAAAATGAGCTTGAAAAGCCGAAAAAAACCGAAAAAAACCGAAACCGAATCGAAACGGACTGAGATAGGCCCACATAAGGAAAATTAGGCTTGGGGGCTCGATGACCATCCTCCTAGGGATGGCCAACCGTCCATGAGGGATGGCCAACCGTCCTAGTGTAGATGGTCACCCGAGCCTCTTTCCCAATGTTGTTAATTTTCAACTTTTTGAGTGTTTTACCTGCCTGGGACTCTTCCAAACCCTATAGGAGTGTCTAGCTCGGCCTTGGGGACTTTGGCACGAATTTTGAGACCTTATAAGACTCAATTGAGACCCTTGGATCATTCCTAAGAGTTTCAATGTGAGCCATTGATCAATTTGAAGCCTCTCTATAAATACAAGGCCCTGAAATCAGTTTGGAGGGCACGCTTTGCATTAGAGAGCCAACTTGAAGAGTAGAGACTTGAGGCACTACACCAGCCCCATAGAAACCTCAGCCACATCTTTTGAAGTCCTTGGAGGTTGAAGAAGAAGCTAGGAGCAAAGAAAAAGAAGGCAAAAAAAGTAAGTTCAATCAATCATTGTGTTTTTTGATAAGTTACATAAGAATCTGCATACTTCATCTTCTTTCTTCTTCTCTTTCATTCTTCTTCCATGTTCATATTATGCTAGGAGTAGATACTTAGGATTGAATATTCATAGGTTAAAGAGTAAAATGGTTAATTGTTTATTGCATGAAGATCATGATCTGTTAGTATACAATTTTCTGCATTTATGAGTTTTACATGATAAAGCTTGAGTCTAGTTCATTTGTTTTGAGCATGCTAATTAGTATAGGTTAATAGGGACATGTTTAGGATTTTTTTTATGTTTCGAAGTCATGCTAGGAGTTGGTTTTATGCATATTATTTTCTGTTTTAGGTTAGTAATACATGATGGTAGGAAAAATCGAGTCTTTTGCATATATAGGGTAAGTATCCATTATTTTGGCATTTTTAGGATAGTTTGTGTTTAGGTTTGTTTATATCACTATTTTAAGTCTTGTTTTGCTTGGAATATCATATGAATTGTGGTCGAGGGAGCAAGCTAAGGTAAGTCCCTTCCCATATGTTAAAATTGGATGTTTTAAGCACGATACATGATTAATTTTTTGGTATATCATATTAGGATGCATTATAGGTCATATTCCTTTTTTATTACATTGTTTTTTATGGGTTTTGATTCCATTTTTTGATTACTTTTAATTCTGTCCAAGGCTTAAAAGTAACCTTAAAGTGGGTTAAAAAAATATTTTTTAGGATTAAATCAACCTAGAAACATGCCTAGGTTCATATAGAAAGATTAGTTTGCATTTAGGACATTTTTCATGCATTGTTTACATTGTTTATTGCATTTTTATTGTATTTTCCAGAAATTCCAGCATGCATTATGTTAGTATTTTAGGTGTTTAGACTAACCTAGGATTAGTTAGAGACCCTAGGATTAGGGGGTCATTTGACCCCACTTAGGACTGTTCTTTGTTGTAAGAATTACAATAGGAATAGAGTTCTATTTTATTTAGGAATCTACTTTGAGAAGGATTCTAAAAAAACCATTTGAAAGTATTCAAATTGGAATGAAATTTCATCCCTTATGAAAAAGTATTTTGATCAAATTCAAACTCTCGAAGCTAGAGTCCTGGATAAGATAGAATCCTTTTGGCTATATAGTTCATTATAATATGAGAGTCATAAGTATCGAACTACGTGGACTTTGATTCTTATCAGGAAACTGGTAAGGTACGTAGGGAGTCAATAGGGCAAAAGTCCAATCTTAGGATGACTTTGTGTCTCCTAAGGTCTCTAGGATTTTGATTCTTTTTTATTATTATTATTATCTATTATCTAGTATTGTCTATATTATTTTCGTGGTTGATTAGATATGGTAGGATTGTCATGATAAGATTTTGATAAAGCCCAAAATTAATTAGGAGACCTTTAATTAGGGTGAGATGGGTGCCTACAGGATGTGTCCTGGAACCTTCCCATCTCATCACCTAGCCCCCAAATACAACTTTGATTCGAAGACCGTACTTTTCCAAAATATGGGGTCATTGTTTTATTGAAAATAAAACTCTTTATATGGTTTCCTTGTTCCTTAAAAATAAGGTGGCGACTCCCAGTTTTTGTCAAACTCTTATCTTTTTTTTTTTTTTCTTAAACCCAATCTTGAGTGGATAATAGAGAAGGATAAATGTGGATAATAGAGAAGGATAAATCGAGACGGATAAAAATCATCCACAATCCCACAATAATTAAGTGAAAACGCCTCCCGAGCCGGGTTGGCTGATTCACAACATCAGATAGGACATAAAATGTATTTATACTTGAACAAGACTTGCCTTGAAAACTGTTTTCTATATTTTATGATGGCATATGGTTCATCTGCTTCACTCATGTTTTGGTTGATGGATATGATTGTTTTGAAATGATGCTTGATACGTTTATATGCCACATATTATAACTTTACCTGCTCGCTGAGGAAACTAGTTTAAATATTTATTTTTACTGCTTTACAATGCTCACTTGACAATGATTTATATTTTCATGTTGTTAAGTATGGTTTAGGCTCGGTTGGTATACAGAGATATTATATACTCTTATTCGTGCTACCGTTGTGTCGGAGGCTTGAAAACAACGTGGTTTTGGCTACCATTGTGCCGGGGGTCTGAAAACAACGAGGTTTTGGCTACCGTTGTACCGGAGGCCTAAGAACAACGTAGCTTTGGCTGCCGTTGTGACGGGGGTGTGAGAACAACGTGATATCAATTGTTGTTGTTCTGAAGGCTTATTAGCCTAAACAACGTCCTGTTATACATCCTGTGAGCCTGGTTTTCAGAATGATGGGCATTATACTGTGTTTATAACTGAGTTAATCTCACGCCATTTACTCATGTTGATTTATGAACTAAATATGAAACTATTTGACTTATGTTTTTCACCGAAAGACCACATCAATTTATAACTGCATTATCTACTATTTTATAAACAGTATGGAAACTCTGTTTGTTTAAAATATCTCATGTATCATTATATTATTGTTATTAGTAGAGGTCGCCTTATTCCTACTGAGCAAGTTGAAGCTCACCCCTACTTTTATGCAGCAGATTACAAGTTGGCTTGGGGGTTGCATCCTTGATTTGGGACAAGCCTTTGTTCGAGGGTGTTAGATGGCTACATGGTAGATTCTATATTTGGACTTGCATAATTATGATATGTGTAATATTTATATTTTCTGGATATTGGGATTTATCACTATTTGTGGCATAGCCTACTTGCCAGGGATGTTGGCATTATTATATTTTTATTTGTTATCAATAGCTAAGACGTTTGGGACATGTGTATGAGCATAACATATCATATTGTTAATTATACGTATATTTCTTGTATCTCATGAGGAAATATGAATGAGCAGAACAGGTTGTACCACTATCTTGACACGTGTTGACCTATCCGGAAGGGTAAGTATGGATGTTAGGTTGGGGCGTTACAAGAGGCCCAAGAGAAAATTATTTCTCAAAGGGAAATTAGAAGAGTTCTAATTTGGACCTTAAATAAAAGTGGTTTTATTTGAAGGATAAATCATTTATCATAAATACGTACTACTACGTTGTAGTGAACCTAAGAGCTCACACACATAGGTGCTAGCTTAATTTAAAAGAGAAGATAGGGTAAAATTATAATTAAAAGTTAATTATAAGTGACTAAAATAATATAAGTTATTATTTGGGATCAATATGCAAATAGGAAACTTTTGCATTAGGGTTTCCATTATTTGAAATTTGAAATTTGAAATTTGTGGGACAAGGGAGCTAGCACTCCCACATTAAAAAGAACAAGAGAGGGCTGGCCACTCAAAGGAAACCTTAGTCGTGCCTCTCTCTTGCTCTCCCACTCTCTCTCTCTCATCTTCACTCTTTCATTGAAGATACTTGAAGCTTGACCTAGTGTGGATACTCTTGGAGGCTCTCATACATTTGGGGCTCTTCTACCTTCTCATTAATCCCACTCTAAGGCTTTCAATGTAAGTGTTTACATTGTTTTAGTTTTATTTTTAGCTTGTACAATGAATCATGAGTTCTTGGTTCAAATCGTTCAATGAAAATTTTATTCCGCTTGATTTCATGGAATCCTTTCAGGTCTAATGTCATGATATTTTACCAAACTTTTTAAGTGTGGTGTTTTCTAATGTCATGATACTTTGCAATAAAGAGAAAAGGAAAAGGAAAAAAAGAATCAGCAAAAGTAAGATTTCCCATATGTTGAAAGTGAATGTTTTTATTGGACATACATTTGAAAGTTAGGAAACCGTGACAACAAACCACGATCCTAAATGGTTTTTCTACATTTAGTTGGGATTTTTAAACTAAAACTGGTATAAATAGAATCTCAGAAAACTTAATAGATATAGTTTCATTTTTCAATTTAAAACATACAAATCTTCCATGAAAAGCATCAAATTGCATTAATAACCAATCCAAAAAAAATAATTCATACAAGATTCATAATTCTATCAAATTTGAAGTCGCAGTATAATCGAAGAACTATATATCAAATTTATGTTTTCCAATTTGCATATCACTACAAGAAAAATTGCTTTTTACGGCGTTTAAAAAACGCCGTAAATAACCTTTTACGGCGTTTATTAAACGCCGCAAAAAACGCCGTCTACAGCGATGCCGTAAAAAAAACCAGACTTTTTACGGCGTTTAAAAAACGCCGTAAATAAGTTACCTTTTGCGGCTAAAATTTACCGGGAAAATATGGCGCCCTTTTTAACCGGCATTTATTTTCTTTTACGGCGTTTAAAAAACGCCGTAAATAAAACTTTTTAAGGCGTTTGAAAAACGCCATAAATAATACTTTTTACGGCATTTGAAAAACGCCGTAAATAAAACTTTTTACGGCGTTTATTAAACGCCGTGAATAGTATTTTTTACGGCGTTTTTCAAACGCCGTAAAAAGTATTATTTACGGCGTTTTTTAAACGCCTTAAAAAGTTTTATTCCCTTATTATTAACGACGTTTTTTAAATGCCGTAAAAAGTATTATTTTTTCAATGATTTAGAAAAACACCTTAAATAATTGTCATTTGACGATAAAAAAAAAAAGTGAGAAATGGTCGCGATTTTTTTTAACGGCATTTATAAAACGCCTTAAATAATTGTTATTTTGACGGCATATTATTTACGGCATTTTTTAAACGCCGTTAATACTTTTTAGTGCATTTATAAAAATCCATTAATGGTTGTCATTTTCCTGCAATGAATAGTTGTTCACAGTATTTATAAACCGCCATAAATAACATGTTTTTTACAATTTTTTTGAAATGCCGTGAATAACTCTTTAAATCTGTATTAAAAAGTACCTATTTTCATGTCCTTATCTACTTATTCTATATTGTTATAAAATACTACCATTTATATAGTTAATATATCATAGCGAATATACTAAAGAAATTATCACATCTATAACCAAATTCATGAAAATATATCATAGAAGAATCAAACTATATATTCAGTACCTCTTGTTACCTACTACATTATCCAATCCAAAGCAAAATTCTAAAATATTCACACAAAACAATTCACCCTTTTTTACTTGCACATAAAGCCCAAGTCTGCTCTTTTATCTTCCTTGCAAGGTCCTGGAGTTGACAAGGCAATTATAGGAAAGTCAATAATCTCATTCATGCATGTATTAATTGTAGAATAATGAAAACATAAATTGAAAAGATATGAAATGTAATAAGACCCTACATTTATTACTTTAACGAGAATGTTATATGCTTTTGAAATAATAATAATAATAATAATAATAATAATAATAATAAAAGTAATTTTATGTTTGCTTTTTTTAATAAGTTTGAGATGACATGGCAAATCATTTAAGATAACCATAATAAAAGTAATTTAATGTTTGCTTTTTGAGACGAAAATCCGGCAGCATTTCGTCTGTTTTTGCAACATTTTCAAATTTTCACCTATATAAAAAATAACACTTCTATAATCACAATTATCTCAACACCACAATCAAATGAC
>JAESVK010000709.1:78757-97681 GCA_017140935.1 Hamamelis virginiana | reverse complement strand
AAAAAAAAAAAAAAAAAAAAAACAAAATATTAAAAGGGAGAATATGACCTTAAACAAATAATGAGGCACTATCAGGAAAAAGTAGGCATTCTCATGCAACTCCATTTGATTTCAGAAGTATATGTTTCAGAAATAACGAGAGAAAGGTATTTTATCATCTTTACACAGTCAAAGCCCAAATGACAACTAACAAAATACTCTAATAGGCAAGTTCACGGACTAGCTAGTTAAAAATACAATTAGTAAATTAAGAACTAGCATGGGTATTCATAGGAGTAGTAAATAATTAAACACACTGGTGTGCCCTTTATACATGTTTCCATAAATGCTTTTGGGAGGAATTTTGATTTACCTGATATTGAATCCAATGCTAACAAGTCATAGTCCGAAACAAGACCTACCAAAGTAGAGAAATAATGGTCGCTTAATCAATTAAGACTAGGAGTAGGACAATAACTACATGACCAGAGGTTTGCACCAGCATTTTCCTCTAAGAAATAACAAAATGAGCTACAATACTAAGTGTGGAAGTGCATATTACATTCAAGTGTTTCTATGCAAGCATATATCATGATAACAATGACCAATCTAGAATGTACGAGCATATTCTTAAGCATGAAAAATAAATTGATCGAAGTATAAATTACAAATGAATAAAGATGGTCCAAAATCAAAAAGTGAAAAAAATAAAATAAAATAAGGAAGTATAAATTATAGATTCACAAAAAAATAAAAAAATAAAAAATAAATAAATAATAGAAAAATTAAATCATGCAAATAATCATCGAACAAAAATTGAAATTAATATTCATACAAATCAAATAAAATCAAATACATTTATATATGAAAAACCAACCTGTATCAGACAAGGGCTTCGAAGAAGGATGTCGCTATGAGGGATTGTACGTGCTCGAGGAGGGCTTCCAGCCAAATGATGAGTGGATACTTTCAGTCCATTCCTAAAACTAAATATAGGGATTAGATAGTGTTGGTTTATTTTAATAAAAGCAAACTTACATTCTTACCTTTTTGTCCCACATTGGTTAGAAGAAGAGAACATAAAGTGACTTATTAATTAGTTCTCTCCTTCACTCATGCATGCTTAGTGAAGGCTTAGAGAACTTGGTACCTCACGTGCGCGAGAAAGGAAAAAGTTGAAGGAGGTATGAACCAGAACCTCTTGCTCTCCTACTCAGATGGCTTATATACCAGTTTTCGTCAGACATGTCCCCATTCTCTAACAGCCCAAATTTTCGTAACCTCCATCTGTTATGAACAAAATTCATTTCATATTTGAATTATTTTCATAACCTACACAATTGGAGTGAATGCTGTGTTTAAATTCTGCAGCATAGGTTAAATCTCGCTATACCTATAAATAGAGGACTCCTCTAGGCATTCTTACTTACCAATTCACAACCTCTCTCTTCTTTCTATAATTTTCTTTAAGTTTTTTGTGAGTTTTTCTTTGGGCAAAGAAGGATGTTGTGTGGAGCTTCATTTTTTCTCTAAGTTATACAAGCTTAGAGAAAATAACATTGAGTGGCTGGGTTTGTTGTATCCTAAAGGCGACGTGCTTGATACTAATGCATTTGACTTTTTTTTTTTCCGTAGTGGCGCGAATCGTCTTACAGAGAGCAATCCAGTCTGTGCTTCAACCACCCTTACTTCATTTTTCCTTTAATTTTGAGGTAATATTGTTTTATAATTTTCAACAATTTTAAGACGAATAGCCATGGAAGAGACTAGTGCTACCACTAATGCTCCTAACACCGACAACCTTAATAAGCCATTTAGGTTTAAGGCGAAAATTTCAAAAGATGGGCTAGTAAGGTTTTATTTTATTTGAAGCTTATGAAGGTTGCATGGGTTCTTACTTCTAAGAATCCTAAAAAAGTAGCAACCAAAAATATGAGTGATGATGAGAAAAAAGAGCATAAAAGTTTTGTTGAAAAGTAAGAGAATGATGGGGAGGATTGTAAGAATTATTTGCTAAATTGTTTATCCAATCAATTTTATGATTATTATAATACTGCTTACTCTACTCGTAAGAAAACTTGGAAAGCTCTTCTACAAAAGTATGATTCCGAAGAAGCGGGTGTAAAGAAATATGCTTGTAGTCACTACTTTCAGTAGCAAATGGTGGAGAACAAGTCAATCCTTGCCCAAACTCATGAAATCCAAAATTTAGTTCATGAAATCAAAACCGAATGAATCAAAGTGGATGAACAAATGCAAGTGGCAGTCATCATCAACAAGCTACCAAGTTCTTGGAAGGAGTTTCAAAAGGGCTTTCGTCACAAGCAAAAAGAGCTTACGCTAGTGAATCTCATGACACGCCTTAGAGTTAAAGAAGAAGTAAGGAAGCAAGATGGAAATAAAGAAACCAATGGAGGTTCAAGCCCAAATAAGGTACACATAGCTACTAGTGATAATATTCCTAAGGGTCAAAATGCTAGAAATAGTGCATATTTAAAACCTAAGGGGAAATTTATGAAAAAGAAGCCATTTCAAAATAAAAATAATTTTCAAAATAAAAATAATGGCTATAAAAACCAAGAACCTCCTTCTAGACAATATCAAAATAATAATCATGTTAGTACTAATAATTAAAGTACTATTAATGGTTGTTATGTGTGTGAAAAATTGGGCCATTATGCTAGGAATTGTCAATTTCGGAAATAAGGGTCATTCCAAGCCAATATTACCGAAGAGCAATTTGTGGCTATGATTAGTGAAGTGAATATGATTAATAAATCGGAAGGATGGTGGGTAGACACGGGTGCTTCGGTACATGTTTTCTATGATAAAACTTGGTTTAAAAATTACTCCCCTATGGAAAATGAAAGAAGTTTTACTTGGAGATTCTCGTACTATCCAAGTTTTGGGCATTGGTGAAATTGATCTTAAGTTCACATCGGGACGTATCTTGACCCTAAGGGATGTTCTTCACACCCTAGAAATTAGAAAGAATTTAGTTTACGGATTTCTTTTGAATAAGACCGAATTTAAACAAACTATAGAATCCGACCAATATATCCTTACCAAAAATAATGTATTTGTGGGTAAAGGATATGCATATGAGGGTATGTTTAAATTAAATGTTAAAATCCATAAAACATATACTAGTTCTCTTTATATTGGTACTAGCTATGATATATGGCTGTAGACATCCATTTTTGACCATGAGTAGGGTCATGAATGGTTGCCTATGATTTGAGGTGAAATAGGGTGTCCAAATCCTAAGTCGCTCATAGTACCCT
Source organism: Hamamelis virginiana (assembly GCA_017140935.1). Lineage (NCBI taxonomy): Eukaryota > Viridiplantae > Streptophyta > Magnoliopsida > Saxifragales > Hamamelidaceae > Hamamelis > Hamamelis virginiana. The sequence goes on along the minus strand of JAESVK010000709.1, from coordinate 94,418 downwards.
AGATAGTTAGGGGTCATTATCGCATGTAGGTTTTTAGGTTGGAATTGAGTCGATTCTTTTTGCATTTAGTTTTTAGAGAGTCTAGGAATGTCCCTGCTAAATTTCATAGCAATCCGAGTAAGGCTTGATAGGTAATAAGGTCTTTTGCGACTTGAAAGGCAGCATTGTCCTTTAGATTACAAAAGCTCCGAATGACTATCGATCTGGTCCTGAATTGTCCCACGAGTTTGGCATGGATATTTAAGGTGTGTTTGGTATCTAAGTTGATTAGTGGCAAGGTCCATTGAGCCTTTGGGCTCATGTTTGGCAGATAAGGCCCAAAAGGCCCTTTCAAGGTCAAATTAGGGTTTCAACCGGGAATGATTGAGATTCGATTGTTTTATCAAAATCAAAGCTTTATGAAACTCAAAATGTTTTCCAAAATATTTCTAAAACATGTTTCGAGAAGTAGAAATAGTTTTTACGACCAATCGGTTAGTGGATTTCAAAACCCTGAAAAGGCCCGATAGGCCCAAAACAACTAACCGGCTTGGTTTCTCTCAACCCCTTGACTTTGGTTAAGGTTTTTCATCCTCAAACTCTTCTAGAAACATGGATAATCGAATCACGATCGTTTTGGCGCTTGAATCGTCGAATTTGGACTTGAAACAGGTCCGAAAAGCCGAAAACAGCCGAGACGTGTCGAAAGAGGCCTTAAATGGTCAAATTTGGGCTGAAGCTCGACTGACCATCCCTCCATGGACGGTCAGCCATCCCTGGGATGGTCAGCAAACCCTAGGAGGATGGTCACCCGAGCTTTTTGCCTTATTTTGCCAATTTTTCGAGTGTTGAGGGTTTTTATCACTTGGGACTCTTCCAAAGCCTATCTAGCTCAACTTAGAGGTTTTTCACAACCTTGGGGACTTTGGAAGACTCATTTAGGACCCTTGAATCACTCCCTAGGGTTTTAATGACAAACATTGATCAAATTGATGCCTCTCATATATATACAACACTTATAAATCAGTTTAAAGGGGATTTAACTTGAAGGAGAGAGACTTTGGCACTGGAACCAGCCCCCTAGAACCTTATCTATATTTTTGGAGGCCATTGGAGCTTGAAGGAGAGAGCAAGGAGCAAGGAAGGAGAAGGCTAGAAGTAAGGGTTCTCATTTTTTCATGTATAGAATGCTATGCTTTATAACATAGTTGGATTTTGAGTAATTCTGCATGTTTAAGTCCTAAGTGTTTCTTCTTTTGTTTCTTCTCCTTCTTCTTCTTTTTTTCTTTGTCCTCTATATTTCTCATAATGTATAGGAAGGTTCATGCATGAATATATGTGTAGGTTACATGTTAGTAGTAGTTTTGAGTCTCTTATTTATGGAGTTATATTTCATGCATAAAGTTTGAGTCTTTAGTGTGGTATGAGTATGTTAGTTCTTAAGGGAATTTTTATAGTATGTGTAGGAGTTTCTTTTATGATTATAATACATGTTAAGAGTTAGTTTGATATATTTTATTTTTTGTTTTGGGTTAGTAATGCATATTGCTAGGAAAGTTTGAGTCATAGGTGTCAATAGTCATTGTTAGGATGCTAGAAGTAGTTTTAGGCATTGTGTGTCAAGTTTAGTATTATTCTTGTTTTATTTCAATCAAGTTTATCATGTGGAATACCTTGAAATGATTGATGTATGAATTGTGTTCGAGGGAGCAAGCATAGGTAAGTTCCTTCCCTTGTGGTAGACTTAGCTGTTTTGAGTATTGTTGGCCCAAAATATACTCTGGAGGGGGGGTGAATAGAGTATTGGCAATTTAAAAACTAATTTAAAAATGGGATAGAGTGTTTTTGAAAACTCAAACTTTTAATAACTAGAATGCAAAATTAAATCTCAACTCAGCAAAATATAAAGCAAGTAAATAAATTTAAATGCAAGAGATAGAGTTAGAGAAATTCAAACACAAGGATTTTAACGTGGTTCGGTCTCCGCCTACGTCCATGCCTCAAGATCTCCGTCTCAAGGATTAATCCACTATCAATCTCACTTCCGGTGGAGATTCAAACCTTTACACAGCCTTCTTTCACAGTGGAAGACTCTCACCAAACAAGGTTTATACAAAACCTTAAACTCACAAGAAATACAAGTGAATATGGATGACCACCAATATGATTCTCAACAACACTGAGAATACATCAAATACGCTCTCAATAATATCTCTCAAAGATTTAAACTAATTTGCTCATAGAGAGAAATACAGGAATTGAATCACTCAAGAATGATGAATACTTGTAAGCTGCAATAGTGTATATGATTGTGTATAGAATTAAGCTTCACGGCAAGTGTATTTATAGCTTTAGAAATCAGCTATACGTTGGAGCGTCTAGGAGGAGCGTCTTGGCAATCTGCAGATTCAAACTGGTTTGAAAAATGCAACAAATCCGTTTGGAGGTGCAGCCATGTTTGAATCAGCATTCACAATGTTAAATGTTGCAGCAGCAGCTTTGACAATTACTCCAACAGCAATCTGCCACTATTCCTGCAGAACACTTATTTACATATAAAAATTTAAGTAAATGGTTGCATTTTACTTTTAATTACTTTTACTTTCATTTACTTAAGTTTACAATGTAAATAAGGAAGTACCCCCCATTTGGATTCAATGGAAAATACTAGAAAATCAAATTCCCAATAAATCAAAATGTAGAAAATCAATTTTAGTACAAAAAATAATTTTCGTCAACAGTGTCAAAAATTGATCTATCGAGTAGGGTATTATATACCACATATAAAAGCTACCTCAAGGCTGTACTCAGTTAATGAGTATATAGGGATCAATTACCGCCAAAAATTATTTTGAAAAATTCAATATATCAAAAATTCATTTTTCATACTTAGCCAAATTTTTCATAGGAAAAAATAGTTTCTGGGAATAGTAACATCTTCAATACTTGAGCTTCCAATTCATGGATTTTGTTGTCCATTTGTTTGCTCCTGTCTTTCTTGAAAATATGTCTTACAAATTTAACATTTAAGCACAAGATATTTAGATAACGCAGCGGCAAATGTTTGTTATCATTAAAACCATATAACATATGCTGGATTGGAACCATTTAGGCTAACAAGTATGATTTATATGATTTCTTGATTGATTTACATAAGGGTTTTAGTCTATTGTGATAGAATGCATGTTAGTATTTTTGCTTGATATTTTGTGTGGGTTAAGAATGGTTTTCAAGCCGTTTTAAGTGAGTATTCAAATCTGTCCAAATTTGAATATATACTTTAAAGGGACTTGTTTATCATTTTTAAGTCACATTTTGCATTGTTTTATATATAGAAATAATAGCATATCATATTAGATTGCATCTTATTTCATCTCCACATTTTTATTTGTTGTTTTCTTGGGTTTTAATTCATATTTGGAGTCACTTTCAAATCTGTCCAGAAATTGAAAGTAGCTTTAAAATGGGTTAAAAGCCATTTTTATGGTCAAATCAATCTAGAAACATGCCTAGGTTCACATAGGATAATTAGATTGCATTTAGGACATTCTCATGCATTTTTATTAATTGTTTTATCGCATTTTTCATACATTTTCAGAATTTCCAACAAGTGTGCATTTAGTATTTTAGGTGTTAAACTAACTTAGGATTAGTTAGAAACCCTAGGATTAGGGGGTCACTTGACCTCACTTAAGATTCCCCTTTGTTGTAAGAATTATACTAAATTTAGGATTATAGTGAGTTTAGGATCCTATTTTCAAGAGAATTTCCAAAATTAATGTTTTATTAAAATTAATCCACAATTAATTGAATCCCAATGAAATTGGAACTCTGAGTTTGATTTGGAATGAAATTCCACCTTTTGAAAAGATTTGATTCGGGATAGAATTCTCACTTTGAAAGAATTGTGATTGGATAAGAATTGTATTTTAAAAGGAGTTCCAAATTCGTTAGAAGTCTATTAATTGAAGATTATTTTCTAAAAAGAATTTCAAATTGATAAAAACTCTCGAAGATAGAGTCTTGGATAAGATAGAATTCTAATGATAGTGTAGTTCATTACAATAGGAGAATCCTAGGTGTTTGAACTACGATGGACTTTGATCTCTATAAGGACACTGGTAAAGTACGTAGGCAGTCAATATGGTGCAAGTCCAATTTTAGGTTGACTGTGAGTCTCCTAAGGTCTTTAGGATTGTGTATACTTTTGTATTATCTATTAGTATTATTATTATTGTTGTTCATATTTTATGTGGTTGATTAGATAATTAGAATTATTGTGATAAGATTTTGATAAGCCCAAAATTAATTAGGAGACCTTTAATTAAGATGAGATGGGTGCCTACAGGATGCGTCCTGGAACCTTCCTATCTCATAACCTAGCCCCCGAATCCAAATTTTGGTTCGAAGATTTGTCTTTCCTTAAAATATGGAGTCACTGTTTTATTGAAAATAAAACTCTTTTTTATGGTTTCCTTATTCCTTAAAAATAAGGTGGCGACTCCCAGTTTTTATCAAACTCCTTTCCTTTTTCAAAACCCAATCTAAGTGGACTCCCACTATTGAGAAGGATGATCGGGGTTGGATGATCTTGAGTGGATAATAGATAAGGATAATTGAGTAGACAAAGAGAAGGATAAATAGAGAAGGATAATGAGTTATCTACATCCACAATGATAGTGAATCCAATTCCAAACTCAACACACGAACAAGTGAGCAATGGCATGCTCGTCTTTGTCATGTTAATAGTAAATATTTAAAAAATATAACTTATGTTGGATTGCTACCTAAATTAAAAAATGATTTTGAAAAATGTGAATATTGTAGTATGACAAAGATTACAAGGCAACCACATTTAAAAGTTGCTAGAAGTAGTGCATTAGATTTAATTCATACCGATAGTTGTGAATTTAAAGGTATATTAACAAGAGGTGGTAAGAGATATTTTATTAATTTTAGAGATGATTATTCTAAATTTTGTTATGTTTATCTTATGAAAAATAAAAGTGAAGCTTTTGATAAACTTGTAATTTTTATTAAAGAAGTGGAAAATCTTTTTGAGAGGAAAATTAAAAGGTTTAGAAGTGATAGAGGAAAAGAATATGAAGTGTTAGAACTTATCACTTATATTCCATCCTCAGGGATAGTACATGAGACTACACCTCCTTATTCACCATCTTGTAATGGAGTAACCGAACGTAAAAATAGGATCCTAATAGACTTTATAAATGCTATGATAGCATATTAGGGCGCACCTAAGAATTTATGGGAAGAAGCGGTCTTAACTGCTAATTATATAATGAATAGAGTACCGCGTAAGCATACTCTAGTTACTCCCTATGAACTATGGAAAAATAGAAAGCCTAATCTTGATTACTTAAGAAGTTAGGGGTGTCTAACTTATGTTAAAAAGACCCCTCCCAAAATTCATAAACTTGGGATTAAGGCAATTAGGTGTGTTTTCATTGGATATGCTTTGAATAGTAAAGCCTATAGATTCCTAGATCTTGAAAATAATGTTGTAATTGAATCTTTGGATGCTATCTTTCATGAAGATAAATTTCCTTTTAAATCTAAAGATAGTGGTGGTCTATAAATTGAATCTAAAATTCAAGAACCTAGTTCCTCACATTCTAAAGATTTAAATATTGAATCTAGTTAGGAAAAGCAAACGTGCTAGAGTTGAAAAAGATTTTGGGCCTATTATTTAGTATATAATGTTGATGATGATCCTAGAACTTTAGAAGAGGCTTTATCATCACATGATTATGATTTTTGGAAAGAAGCCATAAATGATGAAATGGAATCACTATTATCTAATAAAACTTGGAAATTAGTTGATTTACCTCTTGATTCTAATACCATAGGATGTAAATGGGTTTTGAGAAGAAAGCTTAAATCTGATGACACTATAAATAAATATAAAGCTAGATTAGTTGCTAAAGGGTTTAAACAAAAAGAAGATATTGACTTCTTTGATACTTTTTCACCTGTTACTAGAGTTACATCCATAAGATTGTTGATTGCCATAACTTCTATACATGTTTTAAAAATTCATCAAATGGATGTAAAAATAGTATTTTTAAATGGAGATTTAGAGGAATAAATATATATGGATCAACCTGAGCGTTTTATACACCTAGGGAATGAGAATAAAGCTTGTAAATTAACTAAGTCTTTATATGGTTTGAGACAAACATCTAAACAGTGGCATGAGAAATTTGATATGTGTATGTTAATAAATGATTTTAAATCAAATGAAATTGATAAATGCATTTATTATAAATTTGATAATGGTGCTCATGTGATTATTTGCTTATATGTGCATGATTTGTTAATTTTTTGGAACAAATCTAGATATAATTAATAATACCAAGTCTCTACTTAATAATAGTTTTGATATGAAAGATATGAGTGAAGCAAATGTTATACTTGGTATGAAAATTACTAGAACTTCTGAAGGTATTTTTCTTGGTCAATCTCATTACATTAAAAAAATATAAATATTTTGATTGTAAATTTGTATATACATCTTTTGATTCTAATATTCATTTTACTCCAACTGAAAATGATAGTGATATTTTAAATCAAAAGGAGTATGCTAGTATCATTGGTAGTTTGAGATATGCTACAGATTGTACTAAACTTGATATTCCATATGTTATGAGTGTACTTAGTAGATTTACAAGTAAGCCAAATTTTGAACAATGGAATGCTATTAATTAATCGAGAAATGAGATATTTAAAAAGAAATTTTAATTATGGCTTATTTTATAGCAAATAATAGCTAAATGCACTATGGAGACAGAGTTTATAGCTTTGGCATATGCCAGTGAAGAAGCAGGTTGGTTAAGAGATTTATTATCTAAAATACCAATGTGGGAAAAACCTATATCACCTGTCTTAATATATTGTGATAGTACTAGCGCTATTAGTAGAGTACATAATAAATATTATAATGGAAAATCCAGATATGTAAGGCGTAAACACAGTACTTGAGATCATATTTGAACAAGAGTGCTATAAATATAAATTATGTGAAATCAGGTGATAATCTTGATGATCCTTTAACAAAAGCTTTAGCTAGAGATAAGATTTGGAATACATTGAAATGGATAGGACTAAAGCCCAAAGAAAAGTAAATCTCCTATGAGGATACCATTCCTAAGGACTGGAGATCCCAAGAACTAAGTTAATGGAAAAACGAATCATAGAGTGGTTTGAATAGACATACACAATAAAAGTCTTACATGCAAGACTAACAATTCATCCCTTTAGTGTAGTGTATGTCATCCTATAACGATTTAGAGGTCGAGATTACTTTAATCTCTTAATGAATTATATAGCCCTTATTGGTGGAATGTTAAAGTTACAGGAGCATCCTTGATAGACTTGCCTATATAAGGGTGGAAGTGGGGCCACTTCCTATGAGAATTAGGCTAATTCTCTATAGCATTTATGAAAACTGGGATAAAGCACATGGCCATAACGTGTTGGCTTTTTTAAGCTTAAATGAGGACACCTTGTATAATATGTGTATGACGTAACTCTAGTATCCTCTAGCAGTCTTAATTTCAAGGCTTAGTCCACTTTAACTCTAATACTAGATTTACCGAAATACTAAGTGAAGGTTTCAAAGCAGTGCCACTTTTATAATGCATATGGTTCTTTCTTTGCCCAGATTTTTTTTGTTTTTAATTATTTATTAAAATAAGTGGGGGATTGTTGGTGTATTTTAATAAAAACAAACTTACCTTCTTACCTTCTTGTCCCACATTGGTTCGAAGAAGAGAACACAGAGTGACTTATTAGTTATCTCCTTCACTCATGCTTACTCATGCTTAGTGAAGGCTTAGAGAACTTGGCACCTCACGTGCGCAAGAAATGAAGAAGGTGGAGGAAGTATGAGTTTTCAAAACGAACCAGAACTTCTTGCTCTCCTACTCATATGGCTTATATACCTGTTCTAGTCAGACATGTCCCCATTCTGTAACAGTCCAAATTTTATGTAAATATTTATTTTATTTTTTCTGTTACATATTCAAATGAAATCAAATTTATCACATGTTTTTATTTTAAATTCCGTAACCTCCATCAGTTATGAACAAAATTCATTTCAGATTTGAATTATTTTCATAACCTACATAATTGGAGCGAATGCCATGTTTAAATTCTACAGCATAGGTTACATCTTGATACACCTATAAATAGAGGACTCCTCTAGGCATTCTTACTTACCAATTCACAAGCTCTCTCTTCTCTCTATAATTTTCTTTAAGTTTTTTATGAGTTTTTCTTTGGGCAAAGAAGGGTGTTGTGTGGAGCTTCATATTTGCTCTAAGTTGTGCAAGCTTAGAGAAAATAATAGTGAGTGGTTGGGCTTGTTGTATCTTGGAAGCGACGTGCTAGATATTATTGTATAGGATTTTTTTCCCATAATAGCGCGAATCGTCTTAAAGAGAGCGACCCAGTCCACGTGACCTACCTTACTTCACTTTTCCTTTAATTTTGAGGTAATATTGTTTTATAATTTCCAACAAATAAAAAACGAGAGAGAGAGAGAGAGAGCGAGATTGAAGCTAGGTAGTTGGCGGCCAGATCTATAGCCATGACATTATTCTTGAGTTAGAGATCGAAGCTTGAGAGATCCGGTAAATCGAACAAGGGTTTTGATGGAGAGAGATCGAGGTTGGAAAACAACTAGGCTGCAATCGAGATGGTCAAGTAAGAGGGGCAGATTAGAGCCAAAGGACTTCATCGAGCCACCACCGCATTATAGAGAGAGAGAGGGGTAAACAACGGAGCTAAACAAGTTCTTGGTAAGTTGAGACCATCGGAGATGATGATGCTAGGCTGTTCGCCGGAGATGATGGTCGGAGTTAAAACTATCGGAGATCAAGCAACCACAGTGGCAACGGTAGTGTTCGACTAAAAATCTCTTGTCACGTGATGAGTGTGTGCGCGGGCGTGCCAGGACTAATCAAAGTCCAGAGATCGTTTGAACACGACCCCAAGCACCTATCTAGGCAGCAGAAACTTAAGACCGGGGATCTCAAGGCCTAGAAGGTCGCTATTTTTATGATCAGGCGATTGAATAAAAGTCAGGGGTACTACTTCCTATGGGTCTTTAAAGCGAATGATTTAAACAGGAAATCACAATCAATGAACAGTAGTAAAGACGTATAAGAGAAATCAAATTGAAAAGAACTTAAACTTCATTGACAAAATTGAAATACTTACAAATGATAAGCTTACCAATCCTTTGAAAGTCATGATAGATGCTTGAATGAAAATGATGTTGGATGCAGAAATGAATACATAATTAAATACAATAACTGGACGAAATTAAAAACTAGAACAAAGTTGATTAAAAGAAAATTGCAAGACAAGACTTGATGCTTGAAGTTTGATTGTTGAAGTGTTGGGGGGTCTGAAATGCTGCAACTCATCTCCTCTTTATAGCTCCACGGCTGGAAAAAATTGCTTCCTCCATGATCAATGACGGTTGCTGCTCCATCTTTTAGTCGTGGTTGATCCATGATCTTCTTCCAATAGCTGAGCGTGGCTTTGTGGCTTTTACCTTCCCATACATGGTCTTCTATTATGGCTAGAACTCCTCTTTTGTAACTACCCACTACTTAATCACTCTTATCAGCTTGCCACGTGTCCCATTGCTATCTCCCAATTTGACTTAGTCTCTAATCAACTTAGACTCTGCCACGTTTAAAATTTTGAACTTCCTCTTCCATTAATTAGCCACATGTCCGATCCTTCTTAAACTCTTAATTAGCTAGCTTAACCAACTTCCTTATTTTTAAGCTAGCTGAAAATTCTCATATCATCTCCACATGGTCAATCCTCATTGGCCAGTAAAATTTAGTGTAAACACTTTGCCCCCCTTTTGAGTTCAAATCGAAATCAAAGAGATTTAAACCTCAAAATTTATCCAGACTTAAACAATCACGGCCTTACCCAATCTTATAGTCATTAAATGTCTAAATAATTCTTTTAAAATTTAAAATACTCCTTAATATTCGGCCAAAACTCCATCTAATTTGGCCTTCATCTATTACCTTAATTAATTTCCATCTGAAACGGCTTTATCTTAAAAATTTTAAATAATGTAAATACCTGGCCCACGAATCTTTCAGCCGTTTTATTAACCTTCACATCCCATCAGCAGCTTTCATCATTATTAGCATTAAAACCCTAAACCCTTCGTGCTTCCCTAGACGTTCAGACCATCACATCACCTTTACCTGCTTGCTTTGTTTGATGATCACGACAAAGCCTTCATTTCTTTCTTCTCTCTGAAATTCGAAAACTCCAAACAAACCTCTTTCTCCATTGACCTCCTATCTTTACATTTCAAGATTTTTCTGGTAACAAAGTCTTCCAACGAAAACCCTACTGTCACCATAGTTTCTTCGATTTCCTTCTTCATCTCGGTATTCTCCAGCGTCAATGGCAAAAAAGAAATCTCTGGTTAGTGCCACTCCTACAGACCCCATCGCTGACGTGTTCCTCGAGCTTCCTCACTCTCAAAAGGTACTAAATGATAACCAAATAGGCCCTATTTTTACTGAATGTTCTTCTATGCCTGAATCTATTCAATCTCATTTCCCTTTCTATCCTGATGAACTGCTGCTTGTGAACCGTGATGCACTGAAATGGAACGAGTGGACAAAAGACAAAACCCCTAGGGCTTGGCCTAAACCAAAGGAAGAGTGGGTCCAATGGTTGGATAAACTCCAACCTCAATTTGGGAAACAATGGAAAACCTTAGGAATTGTTGACCACATCCAGTTATGTAGACATGAATTTCCAAGGGACCCATGGCTTCTTTCTGCTAGTGCTTGCTTTTGGAGTTATTCCAATAATGTTTTTTCTTTCCCCTGTGGCCATATGTCTCCAACCATTATGGATGTTTGTGCTTTAACCGGACTGCCTGCGATTGGGAAATCCCATCTGCGGCTTATATCCCCGATCTTGGTCCTGATTTTTCTTTCAACTTCGCCCCTGCTACTGTAGCCTGGTCTCAATACATCGAACTAGAAAATCAATCCCTACCCAACAAAGCCTCGTTCCAAGAACACCGTGCTTTTCTTCTTCAGTGGCTTTGTAGATTTGTTCTCTGTTGTCAATCTGGCCAAATGACCCAAGAGTACCATAGGGTTGCCATGGCCTTGGCTGCAAGTCGGAAACTGGCCTTAGCCCCTTATGTTTTAGGCCATTTATACAGAGGTCTTTATGAAATGGTAACCAAATCTTTGGCACCTTCTGGTGGTCCTCATTGGCTTCTCCAATTGTGGTTTTATGAATACTTTCCTGAACTGTTTCCCCCTCCTACCCATGGTAGAGACCTTCCATCTTATGGCCATAAATGGATTGCCTATGTGCCTCCTGCTCGGTCTTTTACTGAATATTTTGAGTTCTTTGGGGTCTTTCCCTCCAAAGGGATTATCAGCTTTTCTACCCTTTTGGCCTACGTGAATTTGGGTCATCTTGGTTTTTACAAAAACCACCTTTCTCTGACAAACACCTAATCAAACAAAATCAAATTTGGTGTTCGTACCTCTTGGTTCGTGACCTCCACTATGCTGGCTTCTTTGAGAAATGAATGCCAAAGGTCGGGGTTGAAATCTATTGCCCAAATCTTGTGAGTCGTCAGCTTGGTTTCCACTTGAATCTCCCTGCCCCAGTTTGTTTCTTCTTTGAGAATTCTCCAGCCACCACGAGAGTTATCTTTTCCAATGAAGAATCTGTCAGATCTATTTCTCTTATGCTTGAGAAAACCCTGGAAAAATTTGAAATGATTCCTCTGCCTGAAAGACCTTCTTCCTCATCAGAATTTAAGACCTGGTGGGCTTCAGCCTTCAAAAATAAGATTGGGTCTTTGTCTTTATCGGCCGTACTTTCTGCTGTCTCACCTCCTTCTCCCATAATTAGTAAAAGAAAAGGCCGAAAGACAGAGAAACCTACTGCCCGGAAGAAATTAGACAGTAAGTTAGTTCCCAATTCATTTTCATGGTTGTGCATTTTCTTTTATCATGGGTTATGACTCTTTACAATTTGATGTTATAGGTGGCCCTGTTGATGTAAAGCCAGACATCTCTGAGCTTTCTTTTATGTTTAAATCAAGAACACTCCCTCCTTCAACAGCACCAAAAACAACAAGTATCTCAAAAAAGAAAGTTCCCAGCAAACAAACTCACAGTTTGCGGAAACAAGCTGAAGAAAACCCGTCCTTAACTCGTGGCCCTTTAGTCCCTACTCGACGATCTCAGCGTCTTGTTGGAAGTAGGTCTACCACTCCTCGGCCTTCTGTTGGTACAATTGATCTTTCGGACACTTCCAGCAATGGTGAAGGTGGTCCTTATTTTGAACAAAATGAGAAAGAGGCCGAGAATTCCCCGGTCACTAAAAAGCTCCGGTCTAAATCCCCCATTGAATCTTCGTCCCACACTCTCAGTGATCATTCAGAAACTCTGGTCTTCGAGCTCCGAGCATTGATTGAAGAAAGTTCGTTCTTGTCTCTTCCCATTGAAGCAGAAATGGCTGATCCCAAGTCTCCCATCCCTGAAGACCTCGAGTCATGGTTTGATACCTTAGATGATCCCATTCCTAAGGCACATGATGTTCCTCCAAAACCCGACCTTCCTCCTGATGTTGACCCTGGTTTGCCGAAGGCCGAGATTGAAGAAAATAAGGCTAGATTCTTAGAACTGCATAATACAAACCTTCCCGACCTTGATCCAGACATGGCCAATGAACTTGTTCAATGCTATAAATACCTACGCCGTGTTCCTGAGTATGAACCTTTTATGAACGAGATTTATCTCCGCATGTCTCGGGTTATGGATCTCGTGAAGGATTTTAGATTAAAGTTAGCTGATAGGAGGAAATGGGAGGGTCTTCTTGAGCAACGCCAACAAACCAAAACCTTTATTGAGGAGAACAAAGATGTCATGCTCAGCCTTCGTAATCAAAAGGTGGCGGCTCAAACAGGGATTAAGGATGTAGACACTGAATTTGCCAACCTCCATAAACAAATTCAAGATCTTCAAACCCAAGTGGAGGCAAGAAGACAACTTCGGGATTCTCAAGTCATTGCCATGGAGGCTGCGGACAAACGGTTCAATGAGCTGTGGGGTGAGGTCTCTTCCAGGCGGCGTGAATATAGCTCCACCAGCCTTAAAGCTCAGACTTGGGCTAAAAAATCTGAAGACCTAAAGCTCGCTGAATTTAAGCTCATGAAAGAATGGTCTGATGCTCAGGGTTTCCCTTCACTGGAGACTTTTAATGCTTGCCTCCCTCTTGACCGTCAGGTTTGATTTTTATCTCCTTGAACATTACTCTTTTCTTGCTACTGTTTGTTCCAATGGTGGTTGTTTTTGGATATTTTCGTGATGGATGGGTTTTTATGGTTGGTGAATGAATTTTGTTTGATGGTAGGATGTGAACAATTTTAAGTTTGGGCGTTTGTGTCTTGTTCTGGACACTTTGGTTATGTTTTGGTTTGTTGAACATTTCGGAACTTTGGATGTTGTATAAATTAGTATTTTGATGGATTGGGTTTTATAGAAGTCGTTAAAGTAGGAAACTTTGAAGGTTTTTGTAGCAATATAAAGATCTTGCTCTTTTCTTTCTTTGTATTTGAACTTGACGGTCCTGCAAAAATAAGCATGAATTAATTGTTTTGGCCATCCCTTTGGATGGCCTCCCACATAGTGGGATAATACCTTTTCAAAAATTTGCCATTGATAGATTTAATTGTTTTTTCTGTGGCTAATACCTTTAATGAATATGCCCCTCCTGGGATTACATCTAAGACTTCAAAGGGGCCTTCCCAATTTGGAGACCATTTTCCCAATCTTGGGTCTTTGGTCCCAATTGGTAAAACAACCTTCCAAACAAAATCTCCAACTGCAAAGGCCTTGTATCTTACTCTTTTGTTATAGGCCTTTGCCATTTTTTTCTTTTGAACCTCAATGTTGTTTAAGGCTCTTAATCTTTCTTCAGATAAATTTTCCAACTCTAACAACATGGCCTCATTATATTCGTGAGGTAGCAAATCATTTTGTAAAGCCACTCTTAGAGATGGAATGGTGACCTCTAAACGTAACACTGCATCATGTCCAAAGGTCAAGGCATAAGGAGTTGTTCCAATACTCTCCTTGAATGAATTTCTGTAAGCCCATAAGACCTCGGATAACTGTAAATGCCAAGTCCTGGGTTTTTCATTCAACATTTTGCTCAAAATGCTTTTCAAAGTTTTATTTACAGCCTCTACTTGGCCATTTGCTTGAGCGTAGTAAGGAGTGGAATTAGTAAGTTTAATCCCATATTGTCTTTCAAATGCCTTCACTTGATCCCCAACGAATAACTTGGCATTATCAGTGTTGATCGTTTTAGGTAGGCCGAACCTATGTACAATATGCTCTTTAATAAACCTAATTACGACCTCTTGATCACAACCTTCATAGGCTTAGTTTCCGTCCATTTAGTAAAATAGCCGATTGCTACTATAATAAACCCATGTGATCCTGAAGATGGTGGATAAACTTTCCCAATCACATCTATTGCCCAGCCTCTAAAGGGCCAAGGCTTTATAATATAATTCAAATCAGTGGCAGGTATATGTTGGATTTGGCCATGCTTTTGACAAGCTATACAGCCTTTAGCATAATTGATACAGTCTTTTAAGACCGTGGGCCAATAATATCCATATCTCCATAATAACCAACGCATTTTTATCCCGGCCTGATGTGCCACACAAATTCCTTCGTGTACCTCGGCCATTACTAACATAGATTCTTGTTGGCTAATACATTTTAATAATAAACCATCATCAGTCTTTTTAAATAACTCTCCAGAATACATCACAAATTGATTGGCCATATACCTAGTTTTCTTATCACATGGCCTATTAGGAGTTATTAAACGCTTGATAATTGGGAACCTTCAATCAGACTGAATTATATCATTACTAAGCACTTCCATATTTGTGCCTCTTGTTTTTATTGAAGGTAAGGCCATTTTCTCAACCAAAATTGTTTTAGAAACCTCTCCTTCTTCAATATTGAGACCTGAGGCAAGCTGAGCTAAGTCATTTGTCTCTCTATTCAATGATCTTGGATTATGAGTTAAAGTCACATCTTGAAAATTTCTCAACAATTGAGTAGCTAGTGAATGGTATGGCAATAAATTCCAACTATGACACTTATATGTGCCATTAATTTGGTTCAAAACTAATTGCGAATCTCCCATGATATCCACATATCTAGCTCCCATTTCTAACAATATCTCAAGGCCAATGATCAAGGCCTCATATTCTGCTTGATTATTACTACAGGTGAAATCTAATTGAAAGGCAAACTCATATTTAACATTATTAGGGGCAGTAATCATAATGCCAGCCCCTGCCTTTTCATCTGTGCGAGATCCGACAAACTCGAGCTGCCATGGTACCACCTGAACCATCCCCAAATCTACCTGTACATCAACCTCAATAGGCATTGGGTGATCGGCCAAAAAATCTGCTAGGACTTGGCCTTTTACTGCCTTCTGTGGTACATAACGGATGGCATAGCCAGACATGGCCAATGCCCATCTACCAACTCTACTCCTAGATATGTTAGTAATATGCCCTAATAGCCAATCTCACTGGTGTAATTTAGGA
>JAESVK010000709.1:48771-64698 GCA_017140935.1 Hamamelis virginiana | reverse complement strand
ACACATTCCTGGACTAAAGCCATTAATTCATTCCGATCAGCCGGGATTATCACCTGAAGGTCGGGCTCCAGTCTGTCGGTCTTGAGATAAGACCGGGGATATATATGTCTTACTTGACGGCCTCCCATTTTGCCCCCCGGGCATATGAGAATACCAGTCTTGAGAATTAGGTCTGAACCTATCATCATCTTCATATGGCAGGCCATGGACATTGGCTTGAGTAAAGCCAGTCTTAGAGGCCTGCCCCCGAGTGTCTGAGTACCCATTGGCTGTTTGCCTAGAGATTTGGCCATTGGGTCGGAACTAGAAGCTCCTAAAGTCATTTTCTGACCATTATCTCCATTCCTAAGTAGCGGTGGAACATATGGTCGCTCATCTTCAGACACATTAATTGATTGACTAGTATGGCTCAAGTGTTTCAAGCCATTCTTTTCACTATTGATATTCTGACCGGCGGATTCATTTTCCACGGTTTGATCCTTGTTCAGAGAAAAATCTCTAGATTTTTCAGTTGGCTGGTTAGACTTTAATAAGCCTGAAATTTCAAGACCAAGATTATGTTGTGAATTAACAAGTTTTAACAGAATTTCTTCCTGTCTCTGAAAATTTGTCTCAAATGATTGGGCAATTTTCTCACAGATTTGGTCTGACATCCTTTCTATTTTACCAACTAATGTTTCTTGAAGAACGATCTGACGCCCTTCCATGTTGACCATGAGGTCTCGTATAGCTTGTACCAAATAAGTTGGAATCTCTTGCATGACCTTCATCAGGTCTGCTAAAGTGACATCATCCCCTTAGGATCGCTCAGTGCGCGATTCCCCAGTGAGGGTTGGATCAACGTCTTTACTCATCGACCTAGTGACTCTCTGTGACATTCAACTATGGTCAATCTATGTCCCACCGGACGTGCCAAAATGGTGTTCGGCTAAGAATATCTTGTCATGTGATGAGTGTGTGCGCTGGCGTGCCAGGACTAATCAAAGTCCAGAGATCGTTTGAACACGACCCCAAGCACCTATCTAGGCAGCAAAAACTTAAGACCGGGGATCTCAAGGCCTAGAAGGTCGCTATTTTTATGATCAGACGATTGAATGGAAGTCAGGGGTACTACTTCCTATGGGTCTTTAAAGCGAATGATTTAAACAGGAAATCACAATCAATGAACAGTAGTAAAGACGTATAAGAGAAATCAAATTGAAAAGAACTTAAAATTCATTGACAAAATTGAAATACTTACAAATGATAAGCTTACCAATCCTTTGAAAGTCATGATAGATGCTTGAACGAAAATGATGTTGGATGCAGAAATGAATACATAATTAAATACAATAACTGGACGAAATTAAAAACTAGAACAAAGTTGATTAAAAGAAAATTGCAAGACAAGATTTGATGCTTGAAGTTTGATTGTTGAAGTGTTGGGGGGCCTGAAATGTTGCAACTCATCTCCTCTTTATAGCTCCACGGCTGGAAAAAACTGCTCCCCCCATGATCAATGACGGTTGCTGCTCCATCTTTTAGTCGTGGTTGATCCATGATCTTCTTCCAATAGCTGAACGTGGCTTTGTGGCTTTTACCTTCCCATACATGGTCTTCTATTATGGCTAGAACTCCTCTTTTGTAACTACCCACTACTTAATCACTCTTATCAGCTTGCTACGTGTCCCATTGCTATCTCCCAATTTGACTTAGTCTCTAATCAGCTTAGACTCTACCACGTTTAAAATTTTAAACTTCCTCTTCCATTAATTAGCCACATGTCTGATCCTTCTTAAACTCTTAATTAGCTAGCTTAACCAACTTCCCTATTTTTAAGCTAGCTGAAAATTCCCAGATCATCTCCACGTGGTCAATCCTCATTGGCCGGTAATATTTAGTGTAAACAGGTAGCAGTAGAGGCAAAGGCAGAGCTAGCTAGGGTTTCTCTGTTATGAAGAGAGAGAAGAGAGAGAGGTATGGAAAAGAGATGCATGAGTGGGTTTCAATGGGTTTCGTGTTTTTTTATTTTCAAAATTTAAACGTTAAATTTGATTATGATACAATAAATGTGATTTGACTATTCAAAAAATGGTGACTATTAATAAAATTGGTAATTCTTTAAAAGTTGGGGATTGGTGATCTTTAACAAATTTGGGGATTCCTTTTCAAATTGGTGATTAAGTGTTCTTAAAGGACATTTTCATCAGAAAATTACATTTCCGGAATTAGGCCAAACGGAGCTTCATTTCTGTAATTGATTGAAACTTCAGCAATATTCCCGTAAATTGCCCACTGTAAAAGATAGTGTCCATCAGTGCATTAGGTGAAATGGTTGTGTTGGACTCGAGGAACCAAAAATATGAGAAGTGTCCACTCGTGGATAGAGCGTTTTCCCGTGATCTTGAGAAAAATTCCCTTGGCAAAAATGGAATCCCAAAGGAAACAGAGTTTACACTTTACACATGAGTCAGGACACCTCGTCCGAATGTAGTAAGGCAGTGAAGAACAAGAGTCGCAGAGCAATCTGAGATTCCCGACCAAAATCCTGTTTTTACCGTTAAAGCCTTTTGCCGCCAAAACCTACAACGATCCTCAACCGTTCGATATAAAATCCTTTAAAATTGGTGGGTCCGACCCAACTGTGGACCCGACCAATGCCGCGCCAAAGAGCAAGGAAACGAACTGTCTCCTTCCTCATCCCTCTTCTAATCCTCACCATCCATTCAAGTATTAACTTTGAGTTCACCCAAAGCGATTTGGATTCCATTTGGTCTTCACAAATCTTGCATTGAAAACTTATATTCCTTGAAGAATCCTGATCTGGGTCTCTCTGTTACCCTTCTTGTTTTCTTTTGTTTTTCATCATATATCTTTTATGTTGTTGTTGAAGTTATGGGTAATTTTGATTCGTTTGTTTTTTAATTAATTTTGCTTCTGGCGTTGGAATTGTGGGTGTTTGTCGAATTCTGGAAGTGGGAGCTGCAGATGTTGGGTGAAGGTATGAATTTGATTACAACTATTATTGGGTTTGGGATGAGTGCAACTTTTATTGTGTTCGTTTGTACAAGACTAATCTGTGGGAGACTTCGAGGGGTTGAATCGCGGCCAATGTTTGAGATTGACACCAGGATTGATCTTGAACAGGTAAGTTTCATCTTCTTCACTGGGTTATTATATCTGGGTTTTTTATTTATTGTTAAATTCATAGATCTATGACATATGGTAGGGTGAGTTGTGTTTTACCATGCTCTGTTCGATGAAAATTCGCAAGGATCCCCTACTTCTCTCACATAATACTATTATAATTACTATCGAAATGTCAATTTGCGATTTTATAATTTCTGCCATCTCAATGAATCACGGTTGGCCATTGCAATTTCTTCACTTTTATTTCTGGTTTGATGTGAATTCTGTAGTCGTGGTGATGCAATTGTCAATATTGTAAAATGTAGAGACAAGACAAATTGCAGTGAGGAAAAATCTACAAAATCTAGCAAAAGTATATTTATCTATGTCGGAGGTTTCACTGTACTATACACAAAACAACCCTTCCCAAATTGGAATACAAGTTACTCTATTAGTGCTCACTTTTGCTGAATTTTGTTCCCTTTTTTCGTTTTTGTTTTTTTGGTACAAGGAATTTCGCTCCCTTCTTACCCACGTAGTATTGGTGGCTTCATGGGATAAAAAAAAAAAAAAAAACTCTAGTGAATTGCATCTTTGAAGTTTTTGTTTCAAGAATCAAGTTTTGGAGAACTCTGAGTTTTGGATATTAATTATTTTGATTCTTCACTGACAGCCAGTGCATCGGGTTAGTGGCCTTCAGCCAGTTCTGGTTGCTGCAATCCCCGCGATGAAGTTCAACCGTGAGGCATTCAGTTCAATAGAAGATCCGCAGTAAGTGAAGCCACCTATATATTGACTTTTCATTAAACAAAGACTTAATGTTATTCACCTTAACATTCTGCATGTTTCACTTGATCGAAGGGATCTTTGATCTATAGCATCTATTACTGTGTGTGTATATATATATATATATATATATATAGTACCCTTATCATCCTCTGGAAGTTCTGAACCTCTTAAAGGGCATGTCAGTCCTACATTTTTTAAGCTATGCATTCACAGATCAATTTTGTCATCATTGGGGCTTAGAATTCTTTTCTTTTGATGGGCACGCGCAAGTGTGTATGCTTTTTGCTTGATATACAGACACCCAGATATGTGTGCATCTCTCTCTCTCTCTCTTCTCTCCAGTGCTTTCGACTTGATGAGATTTAGTCTTTTTGCAGGTGTACGATATGTTTGGGCGAGTACCAAGAAAAAGAAGTACTGCGAATCATGCCCAAATGTGGCCATAACTTTCATCTCTCTTGCATCGATGTATGGCTTAGAAAACAGTCTACCTGCCCAGTCTGTCGTCTCCCATTACAAGACTTTTTTGAAACAAAACATGTGAGACCGGCAATTTTTGACAGGGTACTCCAATCTGATGATGACCCTGAGGTTTCAATCGATCATTCTCGCCACTGGTTTCTACCTGGTCCTGAACGTTCAGTGGGGATTGAAAATATCCAAGAGCACCTTGAATCTACACCTGGAAACCTGGAACACATTATTTCTGGAGAAACAGAAGTGGGACGATGATCAAAGCAAAGACATTTTGTATAAATTCGGGAGAATTTATTGCTCTTATTATTCTGGCATGCATCGCTTTGCCTCCATTTGAAATCCATTCTCAACACAATTCCCAAACTATATTATGCAAGATTTTATTGTGAAATTTTGCAACTCTGCTCGTGTGTTGAATTGCAGCCAATAAATAACTCCTAAACCTCAACTATGTTCTTATGCAAGGAATCTTGAATATTGTAGCACTAGAATCTGCTTTTCCTAGCAAAACATTCTTTCAGTAAAAAGCATTATTTGTATTATTTAGTTCAAAAATTGTTATGCTATGTGTACAAATTACAAGATAAGTTAATTTACAACATTTCCATATATCTTGTGTTTCCCAGAATTACCAGAAGTCCATGCAAGAACATGAACCTTCTCTGAAATGGTGAAAACGGCTCCGATCCCTTGCAACTATCTCTCTCCCATAAATCTTGGAAATAACCTTCAGAAATGAATGACAATCATTACAGACACGAAGATTCTTAACTATCCGAATCCGTGAACCAGGTGAAGTGCTAATTAATCCAAAAGCAATGGCCAATTTTTCACTGTGCAAGAACAGAGAATGTTCTTTTTCTTCTTCTTCTATATCCAACAAGACATCTACAATGCCCGACACATGACCTCCATCTAAATAGACCCTTCGGGCCATTTCTTGGATCATGGTATAAATCTCATCTGTTTGAAGGTGAGATTGATCACCTGCAACAAATTGGTGAATTGTACCATTAATCTCTATCCAACTACAACCAGGGGTTTTCTGAATGCCTTTGTTTTCCATCTGCTTCCTTATCTTTTCTGCATTGTCCCACTGGCTTATGCCTGCATAGAGATTTGATAACATCACATAGCGCCCACAAGAATCAGGTTCTAACTCAATTGCCCTTCTACCCACCTTCTCTGCAAGCTCAAAATGCCCTCCAATTCTACAAGCTCCAAGAAGAGTAGCCCACAACACAAAGTTAGCTTTGATGGGCATATTCTCTATAAACGCCAATGCATCATCTACAAGCCTTGCTCTACATAGCAAATCCACCATACATCCATAGTGTTCCATTCTTCGTTCAATTTGGTAACTCTCTTTCATTGCTTGAAACATTTGGAGACCCTCAGTTACTAATCCTGCGTGGCTGCAAGCATATAATAATGCAATAAAAGTGACATCATCGGGCATTACTTTATCATGCTTCATCTGATGAAAGAGCAGAAGTGCATATTCTCCATGACCATGCATTGCTAGCCCTCCAATCATTGCGTTCCACGTGAAAACATTCCTAACTCTCATCTTATCAAAAACTTGTCGAGCCAAATTTATTGCTCCACACTTAGCATACATATCAACAAGAGCTGTTTCAAGCACAACATCACGGTTTATTCCACTTCTATCCATTAAGAGATAGATATACTTGCCTTGATCCAAAGCTCCCATATGAGCACAAGCTGAGAGCATGCTCACAAGTGTGACCTCATCTGGTTGGATCTTCTCAAACTGCATCTTCTGAAACAAAATTAACGACTCTTGAAAATAACCCGAGTTAACCAATCCTGACAGCATACTAGTCCATGACAAAACATCTCTCTCAGGCATCCTATTAAAAACCTCTTGTGCTGATTCCAAATCACCACATTTGCAATACATATCTAAAATCGCATTGCCCACACTAAGATTTTTATCCAAACCAACCCCTTCTGAATAACAATGGAGTAATTTTCCTCTTTCTAAGTCACCCATTTTGGTACAAGCAGAAACCAAGCTTATCATTGACACATCATCCGGCCAAATATTATCTGACTTCATCATCTCTTCGACAAAATCAAATGCTTGCTCATATAACCCTCTATCAATGTATACATTTATCATCACATTCCAAGTTACTACATCCCTCACAGGACTTTCATCAAACACGCTACAAGCATAGTTAAAACAGCCACACTCACCATAAAACCGAATCAAAGAATTGGCAACAAACAAATCCGAGTCAAACCCATTTTTCAAAACCTCACAGTGAATCCTCCGACCCATTTCAAGCGCCCGCAATCGAGTACAGGCTATAAACACAGATGGGTAGGTATAATTGTCGGGCAAATGATCCAACTCAATCATGTAGTAGTATAAAGACATTGCTTCAGAGGGGTTGTGGCTCTTTGCATAGCCTCTGATCATGGTGTTGAAGATAAATGGATCCGGGTTATGGATCTGGGCGAAGATTTTGTGGGCATAGTTGAGGTCACCGGATTCGGATATGGCGAGAAAAGAAAGGAGCTTGCTGACGAAGAGGTTGTGGTGGAAGAGATGGGTTCGAAGGAGGAGTGCGTGAGCTTGCTTGGTTTTGGAGATGGAAGTGCAGTGTTGCTTCAACAAGTCCATGGAGATTGGTTTGATCAATTTGGATATTGGGCTGATCATTACACAAGAGGAGTTGTTATTCAAAAGGTTTCATATTTTTCTTTTGCTTCCTGACCCGGTTTTGGACCTCAACATAGAGATACCCAAAATACAACATCACATAATAGGCACACAACAAGATGAATTTAGTATTTTGAAAATGTTTTTTTTTTTTTTTTTTTAAATTTCATTATTTCATTTTTTAAAAGCAACTATCCAATGTATTTGTATAAACTAGATATAGTGTGTGTGGCGCATCACAGTTGCCCATACATTGCACGCATCAGTGCATGTGCATCACAGACGGGTGGAATGTACCTGTGTGCATGCGTGCGACGCGTGCTAGAACTCGCCTGTAAACTATCATTTTTATTTTTAACTTAAACCCATAAAATGAAAGTTTTTCTTAGTAGTTTTTAATATTGGCGCAAAGTTGCGTCAGGTGACCTCGGTAGAGCTTGTTGAAGATCAAATTTTGCAAAACGAACTATTGGATTAGATGCTTCTCTTATGTATGTTAGGGCTGCCAAAATCATTGAACGGTCAATTTTTGAGAAATGAAAAACTATGACCTTTTTCTTCTCCAAACATCGTTGATTTTAAAAAAAAACTGACTATGAAAAACTATGACCTTTTTCTTCTCCAAACATCACTATTTTTTCATAGTCAGTTTTTTTTTAAAATCAACCATTGGATCGTTACGATTTTTAACAGGCCTAATATATATATAAGAGGGGCATCTAATCCAACAATCAATTTTTCAAAAAAAAAAAAATTCTCCAGTAAGCCTTATGGAGATCACATGACACAAAGTTGCATTAATTGCACCTTATATTAGCATCTCGGTAATAAATGCTAATATAATAAGCCAAGTCCCCTCAATTACTGTTCACAAGCAGTAAACAATAATAGATGAGGTGGCAAGTCCTCCTAAATCCCTTTGCTTTTTTGTTTCTTTTATGTTGTAAATATGGTGGATGACCACTCATCTTCTTTCTATGTAACCTCCTTTAACTTTAAGGCTTGTAACCCCCTCTATCCTTTGTAACCTATACCCATTTGTTTCTCCCTATTTAATCTTGTAAGCCTATAAAATGAGGACTTAGGCCCCTTGAATAACACACAAGCAAGACAAGATTTTCTTCTTCTATCTCTTCTACTTTTAGTTTTTCTTACTTTTATAATATGTCATCAGCACGAGGTTCTAACCAAGTTGTTTTAAGGTAATGATCCTACGTTTTAGTGGGTATAGTTTTTTTTTTACTATGGTATTTTTTTTTTCTTGAATAATTGTAGTCTTTTAAATTTTATACTAGTCATGAAAAATCCTCTATTCCTGAAGCAAGAGAGTGATTAAAAATAAAAACTAGAAGTTTTATTGTTCAAGAGATTCTTCTTTTCTCGAAGCAAGAGAGACTTATAATAAATAATAAAATAAAAAATTGAAGTTTTAATAAATTTTTAACTCACCAAAAATGTAAGTCACGACTTCCCATTTTTTATTTGATGCTAATAATATGATTATATATTATTGTGTATATATTTTGTTATTATTGTTATTAGTTTCGGTAATAGGAGTCATATGATGAAGTTTGACATAAAATTAAAAGACAAAAACAAAAAAAAAAACAAAAAAAATCTTATTATTCTGACACTGTCAATTATTTACTATTAAGTAGAAGATGCTTCCATGTTAATTATAATCTATATGAGACTCTAAGGCTATCTCTACCATCATTTTTATATGTGTTTTTTTTTTTTTTTAATGTTACTCATATTATTGTCTTCATATATTAGAAATTCAAGAATGACGAATCTTACGAAGCTTGATTTTGTTGCTCTTGATATCTCTCGAAAAAATTATTTATCTTGGATCCTTGATGCTGAAATCCATCTTACTGCTATGAATCTTGGCAATACAATTCAAGAGAAAAATCAGGCGTCCCAGCAGGATTGCGCCAAGGCAATGATTTTTCTTCGCCATCACCTTGATGAGGGCTTGAAAAATGAATATCTTACAGTAAAGGATCCTTTTGTCCTTTGGAAAAATTTAAAAGAAAGATATGACCACCAAAAGATAGTGATTCTTCCTAGAGCCCGTTATGATTGGATGCACTTAAGGTTGCAGGATTTCAAAACAAATGCAGAATATAATTCTGCACTTGTCAAAATTAGCTCTAAATTACAATTATGTGGAGAGAAAATCACTGAAGAAGATATGTTAGAAAAAATATACTCCACATTTCACGCCTCGAATGTGCTCCTGCAGTAGCAATATCGAGAGTGTAGGTTTGCAAAATATTCTGAATTGATTTAATGTCTTATTGTGGCTGAACAAAATAATAAGTTGTTAATGAAAAAATCACCAACCACGTCCGACTGGCTCTGCATCTATCCCTAAAGTGAATGTGGCATCATCTAACGGTCATGGTCGTAGTCGTAGCCGTGGCCATGGCCATAGTCGTGGCCATGGGCGTGGGCGAGGCCGTGGTCAAAATAATTATCGAACACGAGGAGGTTATATCAATACCACACAAAACCACCAGAAGTGGTCTAACAATGTAGCAAGGCAAGACAAAGAAAAAAACTAGCCTCCTGCGAATTATGAAAATAAATGTTATAAGTGTGGTATGAAGGGGCATTGGCCACATACATGTTATACGGTTGACCATTTGGTTAAACTTTATCAAGCCTACATGTTATACGGCTGACCATTTGGTTAAACTTTATCAAGCCTCACTCAAGGAGAATGGCAAATAGAAAATAGAAATAAATTTGATTGATGGTGAAAATCCGGTGGATATTACTCATCTCGACGTTTCGGATTTTTTTGAAGATCTTGATCACTTAATTGGTGATGGAAATGTCCACATCGATTAACATTTTTATTGTTTGGGATGTTATATGTATTTTTTTTTTTTCGTGTGTATTTTTATTTATTTATTTGAAAGCTATTATTAGTGTGTGTTTTTTATTTATTTATTAGAAAGCTATTATTAATGTGTGTATTATTTTTCCTTTCTTAATTGAATGAAGTTTAAAAAAAAAATGCATTTTATTTCTTCATATTTTATATTGAATTTATTTAATATATATATTTTTTAAAAAGTATGGATCTTAGTATTGGATCGCTCGGTTCCAAGATAAATGGTGGAGAGATATGTCTAGCAGATAGTGCTACTACTCATACAATCCTTCAGGATCAAAAATATTTTTCCCACATGACAATAGTTGAAGCTAATGTAAATACAATATGAGGTCCTGCAGACTTGATTGACAGTTCCGGAAGAGCCACTATAATGTTACCATGTGGCACAATATTTCATATTAACGATGGCTTATATTCAGTCAAATCCAGAAGAAATTTGCTAAGTTTTAAAGATATACGTCGTAGTGGATATCATATTGAGACCACATGTGAAAATAATAAAGAATATTTATGTATTACTCATATTGTTTCAAGCCAGAAGCTTATAGTGGAAAAATTACTTGCTTTTTCTTCAGGATTGTATTATACAACTATAACAACAATTGAATTAAATATGGTGATGAGCTAGAAGCTCTCTAACCCAAACATTTTTATGCTTTGACATGATAGACTAGGGCGCCTAGGGTCAACAATGATGAGGCGAATTATTGAAAATTCACATGGACATCCATTAAAGAACCAGAAGATTCTTTTGTCTAGTGATTATCCCTGTATTGCTTGTTCTCAAGGAAAATTGATTATTATACGATCTCATACAAAAGTCCTTATTAAATCCCCAACATTTTTGGAATGAATCCAAGGGGATATATGTGGACCAATTCATCCACTATGTGGACCATTTCGCTATTTCATGGTGCTAATAGATGCCTCATCCCGATGGTCACATGTTTACTTGTTATTTACTCACAATGTTGCATTTGCCACGCTCCTTGCTCAGATCATTCGATTACAAGCACATTTTCTAGATTATCCAATCAATAAGATCCGCCTCGATAATGCTGGTGAATTTATATCTAAAGCCTTTGATGATTATTGCATGTCAGTTGGGATTGAGGTGGAACATCCAATTGCTCATGTACACACACAGAATGGTTTAGCATAAACATTTATCAAACGACTCCAACTGATTGCTCGATCTTTACTTATGAGGACAAAGTTATATATTTCTGCTTGGGGACATGCCATTCTACATGCTATAGCATTGGTTCGCATTCGACCGATTGCTAATCACCAACAGTCACCATTTCAACTGGTACTCGGTCAAATTCCAGACATTTCCCATTTACAAGTGTTTGGATGCGCAGTACAAATTCCAATTACACCTCCACAACGCACAAAAATGGGCCATCAACGTCGATTGGGAATATACATTGGTTTTGATTCACCATCAATCATCAGGTATCATGAACCTTTAACAAGTGACATTTTTAGAGCAAGATTTTCGGATTGCCATTTTGATGAGGTCAATTTCCCGCCATTAGGGGAGATAAGCTACCAAAAGAGGAACGACATGAAATTATTTGGAAAGCATCATCCATGTCTCATCTCGACCCGCGCACTGCTCAATGTGAAAATGAAGTACATAGAATCACTCATCTTCAAAAGATTGCCAGCCAATTGCCTGATGCATTTATAGATACAGCTAAAGTAACCAAGTCTTATATACCGGCTGCAAACACACCAGTAAGGATCAATATTCCAATTGGAAAAACTGCTATTATGGCAGCTAATGAATCATCCATGACACGCCTGAAGCGTGGTCGACCCTTGGGTTCAAAAGATTTAATTCTCCGAAAGAGAGAAACAAAAGGGCAACAAAATACAAGTCTTAAAGAAAATAGCACTCCTGAAGAGGCTATTCCAACAATTTCTAAAAAAATAACCCCCAAAGAGGAAAGTGTTATTGAAGTAACACATGCCCCTGAAGATGCAATTGTCCCTGAATAGATACAAAATCATGAAGAGACGCAGTGTCAATGAATGTCGCAGTAGACATGATTGGTCAAAGTGGAAAGAAGCAATCCAAGTATAATTGGATTCTCTAGCAAAACGCTTGGCCTGTAGTCCCAACACCCAATGATGTGAAACCTGTAGGTTATAAATAGGTGTTTGTAAGAAAACGTAATGATAAAAATGAAATTACTATATACAAAGCACATCTAGTGGCACAAGGTTTCTCATCAAGACCTGGGATTGATTATAAAGAAACATATTCACTATGAACCCGCCACCTTGCGCGCGCCCGCTTGCTTTTGGAATTGGATTCACTATCATTGTAGATTGTAGATAACTCATTATCCTTCTTTATTTATCATTCTCTTTTATCTACTTGTTTATCCTTCTCTATTATCTGCTCAAGATCATCAAATCCTAATCATCTTTCTCTATTGTGGGAGTCCACCTAGATTGGGTTTTGAAAAAGGAAAGGAGTTTGAGAAAAACTAGGAGGCCACCTTATTTTTAAGGAATAAGGAAACCATAAAAAAGAGTTTTATTTTCAATAAAACAATGACTCCATATTTTGGAAAAAGCATGGTCTTCGAATCAAAGTCGGATTCGGGGGCTAGGTTATGAGCTAGGAAGGTTCCAGAACGCATCCTATAGGCACCTATCTCACCCTAATTAAAGGTCTCCTAATCACTTTTGGGCTTATCAAAATCTTATAAAAACAACCTTAATTATTTAATCAACCAAGAAAATATGAATAATAATACATAAATAATAATAATAGATAATAAGAAATAAAAGCAAACACAATCCTAAAGACCTTAGGAGATACACAGTCATCCTAAGGGTGGACTTGCGCCCTATTGGCTGCCTACGTACTTTACCAGTGTCCTGATAGAGATCAAAGTCCATCGTAGTTCGAACTACCTAGGATTCTCCTATTGTAGTGAAATATACCATCAAAGGCATTCTACCTTATCTAAGACTCTATCTTTGAGAGTTTGTTTTTGTTTAAAATATTTCAACATTCAATAGACTCTCAATGAACCTGGAATTCTATTTAAAAGATAATTCTTATCCTTTAGAATTCAAATGTAATCACAACTCTTTTCAAAGTGGGAATTTCATCCCAAAACAACTTCTTGAGTTCCAATTTCATTTGGAAACCATTAAACCATTTTTTAGAAAAGACCTCTTAAAGGTAGACTCCTAACAATTTAGAATTCCTCTTTTGATGTAATTCCTACAACAAAGGAGAATTCTAAGCAAAGTCAAGTTACTCCCCTAACCTGGGGTCTCTAACTAATCCTAAGTTAGTCTAAACACCTAAAATTTAAAACAATGCATACTAGAAATTCTAGAAAAAGCATAAAAAATGCAATTATCAATGAACGAAAATGCATGAGGATGTCCTAAAATGCAAACTACTTTTACTAAATGAACCTACTGTTGACATCCATTTTTGACCATGAGTATGGTCATGAATGGTTGCCTTTGATTTGAGGTGAAATAGGGTGTCAAAACCCTAAATTCCCAATTTTACCCTTATGGGTAGTTAGATAGGTATCATTATCACATGTGTGTTTTTAGGTCAGATTGAGTCGGTTCTTTTTGTATTAGGTTTTTAGAGAGTCTAGGAACATCCCTGCAAAAGTCCATGACATTTTGAGCCAAGCTTGATAGAAAATAAGGCCTCTTGTGACTTGAAGGGCAATGCTGTCCTTTGAATCACAAAAGCCCTGAATGACTGTCGATCTTGTCTCAAATGGTCTCGAGGCTTTGGCATAGATATTTAAAGTGTGTTTGGTAGCTAAGTTGATCAGTGGCAAGGGCTGTGGAGCCTTCTGGCTTATATTTGGCTCTCGAGGCTCAAAAAGCCCTTTCAAGCCCATATTAGGGTTTCGACCAGAAGCGACCGAGATTCGATATGTTTATCAAACCAAAGCCTTCAAAGGCTTCAAAACACTTTCCTAAAACATTTTAAAACTTGTTTTAAGAAGAAGAAATGATTACGAAAGCAATCGGTTAGCACATTTCAAAACCCTAATTTGGGCCCGGCAGGCCCTAAACAGCTAATCGGTCGACTTTTCCCTAAACCTTTGACCTCAGTCAATGCATTTTCACTTCAAACACTTCTTAAAACATGGAAAATCGAATCACAATCGTTTCGGCGCTTGAATCGTCAAATTTGGACTTAAAACAGGCCCGAAAAGCCGAAAACAGCCGAGACGGGTCGAGAGAGGCCCAAAATAGGTCAAATTTGGGCTGAAGGATCAATGACCATCCCTCCCCAGACGGTTGGCCATCCCTAGGGGACGGTTGGCCATCCTAGGGTGGACGGCCATCCATGCCCTCGCCCAGTAACTGCTAAAAATCAGTCTTTTACCTGCTCGGGACTCTTCCAAGCCTTGCCATGTGTCCAATTCGGCCTTGGGGACTTTGGGATGGACTTTAACACCTTGGAAGACTGGTTTAGGACCCTTGGATCACGTCTTAGGGTTTTACTGACAACCATTGATCAATTTAAAGCCTTTTTCTATAAATACATCACTTAGGAATAGGTTTAGGGGAACCAACTTTGATTAGAGAGACTTTGGGACCTTGGGGGCTGCACTAGAACCCTAGCCACATTTTTGGAGGCCATTAAAGCTTAAAGAAGGGAGCTTGAAGCTTGAAAGAAGAGAGCTAAAAGGTTAGTTTCATACCCCATTGTGTTTAGATTTCAATTCTACATAACATAGTTTGATTTTGGAATTTTCTGCATAGTTGCATGTTTAGGATTCTTTTTCTTCTCTTCTTCTCTTTTTCTATGTCTATGTCATGTTAGGAATGAATGCTTAAGTTAGGTAATTATAGGTTAGAAGTAAAAAGTTAATTGTTATTGCATGATAGGATTAATTAGTATGCATGATAGGCTTTAAATAGTATGCATGTTAGTGGATGATTTCTAATATATAGTATGTATTTCTTATGTTATTCAATGATATGATTTTATATGAGGATACATAAAATATATGCTTAATGTTAGAAATCTTAGTCTAGTGTGCATATTTGAGTATGATAGTTGCTTTTTTTATTTGAATATATGATTACATGGGTTTTATTATTTACCATGATGCATGGTTCTTTATGAGAATAGATGTGATCGTAGTTCATATTAAAAATAGCATTGTTTGGTGTCTTTAGAATTAGTTTTGCATAAATAAGGGTCATGTATTATTCTTCTATAAAATAGCATTGTTATTGCTCTTAATTATTAAGGTTCATCACATGGGATATTTGCAATCTTGATTGATTTATGAATTGTGATCGAGGGAGCGAGCAAAGGTAAGTTTCTTCCCTTGTGGTAGATTTGATAGTTTTAAGCATGAATATATGTTATTTGTCGATTGTTTTGCATGAGTACCTTAGTCTATTATAGTAGCATGCATATTAGGATTTTTTATTTGGAATTTTGTGTGGATTAAGAATGGTTTTCAAGCCATTTTAAGTATGTATCCAAATCTGTCCAAATTTGAATATATACTTTAAATGGACTTTTTTTATCATTTTTAAACCATATTTTGCATTGTTTTATATAGTAATGATAGCATATCATATTAGGTTGCATACTAGATCATTTATACCCTTTTTTATTATTATTTTCATGGGTTTTAAACTATTTCTAAAGTCATATTCAAATCTGTCCATGGATTGAAAGTGACTTTAAAATAAGTTAAAAACCATTTTTAGGGCCAAATCCAATCTAGAAATATGCCTAGGTTCACATAGTTTGATTAGATTGCATTTAGGACATTTTTCATGCATTGTTAGCATCGTTTGTTGTATCTTTTATTTATTTTATTTAAATTTCAACAAGTATGCATTTAGTATTTTAGGTGCTTAGATTAACCTAGGATTTGTTAGATATGTGCCCTAAAACCAATTGTTCTGTTGAGTTTAGGGT
>JAESVK010000709.1:38069-48761 GCA_017140935.1 Hamamelis virginiana | reverse complement strand
AAAATTGGAATTGTTCCAATCGAACCTAAAAATAGAAAGTTTCTATTTTGGGCAACATTGAGATGTCCCCTGCCACTACTAGGTTGGGATGAACCCAATGGGTCACACACATAAGAACATAAGTGAGGTTGTTAAACTTGTGAGAGGGTTGCATTCTTATTGATATATGTTTGGTTTTAATTAATTAAGGGTTAATTAATTAATAGCCAAAAAGGATATCTAATTCAAGAATGGGAATAACCAAAATAGGGTTAATGGTCATGCTAGCACTAGTAACCAAACACCCTAAGAAGAGGAGGGGCTTATTTAAAGAGAGTGAACCCTAGCTTTCAAGCAAGCATCCATCTCATTCTCTCTCTCTATGATTGCCGCCCCTCTCTCTCTCTCCCTCTCCATGCTTGTCTTTTTCAAGGGTTGAAAAATTCAAGAAGGTTTTGCGACTCTTGTGTTCGTGTGGACGTTCATTGGAGGCCACCATTCTTTTGGGGCTCGAGGATTGAGCGAGGACGATCATCAAAGGAAGAGAACATCGCGAAGGAACAAATCAATGTAAGCTTTACTTTAATGTTTTTTTTAATTTAAAGTTGATTCGATTCATCGATTAAGAAGATTCATGGATGAATACATGGGGAAAAATTTTTAAACCTACCTTCCGCTGCGTTCCCATGGTGTATTCTTTCAGGATTAGCTAGAAACCCTAGGATTAGGGGGGTCACTTGACCCCATTTAGGATTCTTCTTTGTTGTAAGAATTACACTAGATTTAGGATTCTAATGAATTTAAGATCCTATCTTCGAGAGAATTTCTAAAATTAATGTTTTATCAAAATTAATTTATAATTAATTAAATCCCAATGAAATTGGAACTCTGAGTTTGATTTGGAATGAAATTCCACCCTTTGAAAGGATTTAATTCGGGATAGAATTCTCATTTTGAAAAAAGTTGTGATTGGATAAGAATTATATTTTAAAAAAAATTCTAAATTCATTGGGAATTTATTAATGGATGAATTATTTTCTAAAAAGGATTTCAAATTAATAAAAACTCTCGAAGATAGAGTCTTGGATGAGATAGAATGCTAATGATAGTGTAGTTCATTACAATAGGAGAATCCTAGGTAATCGAACTACATGGACTTTGATCTTTGTCAAGCAATTGATAAGGTACGTAGGCAGTCAATAGGACGCAAGTCCAATCTTAGGTTGACTTCTAGTCTCCTAAGATTCTTAGGTTTCTTGTATACTTTTTTTGTACTATATATTATTATATATTATTATCCATATTTTGTGGTTGATTAGATATGCTAGGATTATTTTGAAAAGATTTTGATAAAGCCCAAATTTAATTAGGAGACCTTTAATTAGGGCAAGGTGGGTGCCTACAAGGAGTTCCTTGGAACCTTCCCACTTCGTAACCTAGCCCCCGAATCCAACTTTGATTCAAAGACCAAGCTTTTCCTTAAAATATGGGGTCACAATGTTTTATTGAAAATAATACTCTTTTTTTTATGGTTTCCTTGTTCCCTAAAATAAGGTGGCGACTCCTAGTTTTTACAAACTCTTATCCATTTTCAAAAACCCTATCTTGAGTGGATAATAGAGAATGATAAATGTGGATAATAGAGAAGGATAATAGAGAATGATAAATCGAGACGGATAAACATCATCCACAATCCACTCAAGAACACCCCCAAAAGTGAACGAGAGGCCTCCCGATCAGGTTGGCTGGTTCACACCTACACATGTTTCTAGGTTGAGTTTGGCCCTAAAAATGGCTTTTAATTCGCTTTAAAGCCACTTTTAAATTCTGGACAGAATTAAAAGTCCCTTTAAATGTGAATTAAAACCCTTGAAAATAACAAATAAAAAATGTAAGAATGCTTTAAAATGTAACCTAATACAATGTAGTAAACTACCCTATATGATTTCATGCCAAAATATGGCTTAAAAATGGTAATTGAACCACTTTTAAAGCAATTATTCAAATCTGGACAGATTTGAATAATTACTTTAAATGGTCTAGAGACCATAATTAATCCATCAAACAATCATAAAATAAAGTCCTAATATGCATACTAATATGGAACAACAAATACTTATGCTATTCATCCAAAAATAACAAACATTGATACCCAATATAATCCAATTACACACAAGGGAAGGGACTCACCTTAGCTCGCTCCCTCGAACACAATTCATATATCAATCAATGCACAATATCCCAAAATGATAAGATTCATCAAAGAAGAGCAACAATCATCTCATACTTAGAGAATCAAGACACAAATAAACATTAACATCCTAAAACAATGACAAGATGCAAAAGACACAAACTTTATGCAAAAGACAGCAACTTTGAAAAACTAAACACTTATTTCCATCTTCAAAACATATTCTAATACATTCTCATAAATATTTATATCATCGAATGTATCTAGAACTATATTTTGAAGACAAAAATACTAACTATTCTAGCATGCATGAAACAACAAGCCAATAATACATAAAACATCCTAGTCATGATGAAAAATCCAAACTTTCTTAGCAAACATGCTCATTTGATCAAAACAGGAACTATCATGCATTAAAACCATTCCTAGCCATGCATTCTAGACATAAAAATAATCCTAAACATGTTCCCACCGATAATAACTAACATGTTCAAAACACAAAAGACTTAAACTTTATGAAGATAATCATGCCAAACACATAAACACAGAAACTTTCATGCTAATAAATTGAAACTAACATGCAATAAACAACTAACCCTCTACTCCTAACCATGAATAATCAACCTAAGCATCTATTCCTAGCATAACATAAACATGGAAAGAGAAGAAAATGAAGAAGAATAAGAAACATGCAGATTTTAACTATGTTATGCAACTCATCAAAACAACTTGAATGATGGGTTTAGGTTTACCTCTATGCTTTCTTCTTCCTTCCTTCTAGCTCCCTTCTCTAAGCTCCAATGGCCTCCAAATTCGTAGCTAGTGTTCTAGGGGGTGATTCAAGTGCCAAAAGTCTTTCAAATCAAAGTTCTCTTTTCTTTAAAATGATTTACAAGTGATGTATATATAGAAGAGAGGTCAAAATGATCAATGGTCCTCATTAAAACCCTAGGGAATGATCCAAGGGTCTTAAATGAGTCTTCCAAAGTCCCTAAGGTCGTACTAAGTCCCCCAAGCTGATCCAAATAGGCTTTGGAAGAGTTTCAAGGCGAATAGGAGACAAAAAAACTCGAAAAACTGGTGAAATTTGGGATCAGGCTCGGGTGACCATCCACCCTGGGATGGTTGGCCGTCCCTTATGGATGGTTGGCCATCCCTAGGTGGATGGTCATTGGGCCTTGATGCAAAAAAGCTCAATTTTCAGGCCTGTCTTGGCCCATCTAGACCTGGTTTCGGCTTTTCGAGCCCATTTCAAGTCCAAATTCGAAGATTCAAGAACCAAAACAACTGTGATTCGATTCTCCATGTTTTAAGAAGTGTTTGAAGTGAAAATGCATAGACTACAATCAAAGTTTTTAGGAAAAAGTCAACTGATTAGCTGTTTTGGACCTGTTAAACCCAATTAGGGTTTTGAAATCCACTAACCAATTGCTCTCGAAATCGTTTCTACTTCTTGAAACAAGTTTTAAAAATATTTAAGAAAGTGTTTTAAAGCTGTTGAAGGCTTTGATTTGATAAAAAGATCGAATCCCGGTCATTCCTAGTTGAAACCCTATTATAAGCTTTAAAATGGGCTTTTGGGCCTTATATGCCAAACATGAGCCCAAAAGCTAATTGAACCTTGCCACTGATCAACTTAGCTACCAAACACACCCTAAATATCCATACCAAACTCATGGGACAATCCAAGACAAGATCGACAGTTATTTGGAGCTTTTGTGATCCAAAGGACAATGATGCCTTTCAAGTCGCAAAAGACCTTATTACTTATCAAGCCTGACTTGGAATGCTATGAAATTTAACAGGGACATTCCTAGACTCATTAAAAACTAAATGCAAAAAGAACCGACTCAATATAACCTAAAAACCTACTTGCGATAATGACCTTTAACTAACTACATAAAAGGGTACTATAGGAACTTTAGGGTTTCAGCACCCTATTTCACTTCAAACCATAGGCAACCATCCATGACTCTATTCAAGGTCAAAAATGGATGTCTACATTCACTTGTAATGGATATTATTACGTTTCAATATTTAGTTAGTCTGTCAGTCTCAGAATGACTAGACATGCGTCTCATGAACATAATTACTGCATATTTGTATGGCATGCTAGAAAATGATATTTATATGAAAGTCCCTGAAGGATTTCACTTGTCTGAAGTAAATACATCACAACCACGAAATATGTACTCAATTAAGTTGAGACGATCATTATATGGATTAAAATAATATGGAAGAATGTGGTATAATCGTCTCAATGAGTATTTGATCAAGGATGAGTATATTAACAATCCTATATGCCCTAATGTTTTTATAAAGAAATCAGAATTAGGATTTTCTATCCTTGCAGTATATGTTGATGATATAAATTTATTTGGGACTCCTAAAAAGCTCACAAAAGCAGCTAAATATTTGAAGGATGAGTTTGAGATGAGAGACTTAGGAAAAACTAAATATTGTCTCGGCCTGCAAATCGAGCATAAGTCTAATGGAATTCTCATACATCAATCAACATATATCGAAAAGGTCTTGAAGCAATTTAACATGGATAAAGCACATCCATTAAGTTCTCAAATGGTTGTTAGATCCCTTGATGCTAAAAAAAATCCTTTTTCGTCCAAAGGAATAAAATGAAGCACTCCTTCGTCTTGAAGTACCATATCTTAGTGCAATTGGTGCTTTGTTATACTTAGCACAGTGTACAAGGCCAGATATTGCATTTTCAGTTAATTCGTTGGCAAGATTCAGCTCTGCACCAACTCGACGACACTGGAATGGCATGAAACATATCTTACGTTATCTTCGTAGGACTACAGATTTGAGTTTATTTTATTTAAAGGAATCAACTCTAAAAGGATATGCAGATTTTGGATACCTTTCTGATCCTCACAAGGCCTGCTCACAAAAAGGGTATGTATTCACATGTGGCAATACTGCAATTTCTTGGCGATCTACCAAGCAGACTTTTACTGCCACTTCCTCTAATCACTCTGAAATAATTGCACTTCATGAAGTAAGCCGTGAATGTGTTGGTTAAGATTAGTAGTACAACACATTCGAAATGCATGTGGGTTATCTTTGATTACAAGCACTCCAACAACAATTTATGAAGACAATGTTGCGTGTATTGAACAAATCAAAGAATGATACATCAAAGGTGATAGAACTAAGCATATCTCACCAAAGTTTTTCCTTACTCACGAACTCCAGAAGAGTCATGAAATTGAAGTGAAACAAATACGGTCCAGTGATAATGTTGCAGATTTATTTACTAAAGCTTTGCCATTATCAACATTCAAGAAATTGACATATGATATCGGGATGCGTCGTGTTTGTGATCAGTCAGGTTGATACTCATCGAGGGGAGTATTATCATCAAGTCTACTGTTTATCTGGACATATGCACGTTGTACTCTTTTTCTTTCGTCCAGGTTTTGTTCCACTAGGTTTTACTGGCAAGGTTTTAACGAGGCAGTTTCTCTAGTGCGTCCAACATCTCTCTAAGATTTACAAAATGTTGTACTCTTTTTCCTTTGCTATATTTTTTCCCACATGGTTTTTTTAGCAAGGTTTTAATGAGTCACATTATCTTATCGTGGTGGACATCCAAGGGGGAGTGTTGTAAATATAGTGGATGACCACCCATCTTCTTTCTATGTAACCCCTTCTAACTTTAAGGCTTGTAACCTACTCTATCCCTTGTAACGTATACCCATTTGTCTCTCCCAATTTAATCTTGTAAGCCTATAAAAGGAAGACTTAGGCCCCTTGAATAACACACAAGCAAGACAAGATTTTCTTCTCCTATCTCTTCTACTTTTAGTTTTTCTTACTTTTATAATACTTCAAAATTTTTTCCCTCCCACTCTTACAGTACTTATTCTCTCATCTCTCTTTTCAATTTTTTTTCTTTTTAATTTTTTGGGTTCTTTACCCATAAATCCTTAATTACAAAGATTTAAACTTAAAAGTCTAGTAAAAAAAAATTCATACAAAAAAAAAACCTTATAAATGTTGGAGGACAAAAATGCCCTTAATCAGGAGGATCCTCTCTTATTCAGGTATTGTGCTGATCGGGTTATCCGTCGGTGTATTCTTGAGAGTGAAGTGCTAGATGTGTTGAAATTCTGCCACACCCTAGCTTTTGGAGGACATTTTAGTGGGAATAAAATTGCCGCTAAGGTACTTCAGAGTGGGTTTTATTGGCCTACATTGTTTAAAGATGCCATGGACTTCTGCAAGTCCTGCGAAAACTGTTAGCGAATGGGATCCATTTCTAGGAGAGATATGATGCCTCTTAATCTTATTCTAGTAGTTGAAATCTTTGATGTGTGGGGTATTGACTTTATGGGTCCCTTTCCTATTTCTCATGGCTTTGAGTTTATCTTGGTAGCAGTTGGTTATGTATCCAAATGGGTGGAAGCCATATCTATAAGGACTAATGACTACAAAGTCGTGGTTAAATTCCTACAAGAGAACATTTTCTTTAGGTTTGGATGTCTTAGGGCAATCATTAGTGATAGAGGTTCACATTTCAATAATAGACCCTTTGCGGCCTTAGTTGCCAAATACTTTATCACTCACAAAGTAGCAACTCCGTACCATCTCTAAACGAGTGATCAAGTGAAAGTGTCAAATAGGGAGATTAAATACAATTTAGAGATATCTGTCAAGCTCAGCCATAAAGATTGGTCGTTGCGACTTAGTAATACACTGTGGGCATATAGGACAGCATATAAGACCCATATAAGCATGTCCCAATATCGCTTGGTGTATAGGAAATCTTGTCATCTCCAATTAATCTAGAGCATAGAGCATTATGGGCCATCAGGAAATTCAATTTTGAAATAAAGGAAGCTGGCTCACACCGTAAGCTTTAGCTTAGTGAGCTCGAAGAAATTAGAAATGAGGCCTATGAGAGCTCGAAAATTTATAAGGCCAAATTAAATAGTTTCATGATAGGCACATCAATAGAAAATCCTTTGAACCGAATCAAAAGGTGTGACTATTTAACTCGGTAAATTAAAGTTATTTCCAGGCAAGTTAAGATCTAGATGGGATGGACCATTCGTGGTGACTAAGGCGTTCCCATATGGTGCTATTGAAATTCTCAACCCTTATACTGGTTCATTTTTCTCAGTAAATGGACAGAGGCTCAAGCTTTACATTGAGGGTATAGTTGATAACGAGATGATCAGGGATGGTTTGGAGGTCGAGTCTCTTGATCTAGAGGACCCCAACTATGAGTTTGAATAGAGAGGTGTAAAATGTCTGGCTGAAGACGTAAACCTTAGCTCTTCTTGGGAGGAAACCCATGTTTACTTATTGCATGTAGATTCTAGAGCAGTAGATTTTTGCATCTAGGTTTGCATTGCATTGTTGCATTTGATATTTCATTCCACATTGAGAGGACAATGTAGAGTTTTAGTTGGGTGGAGTCATGCAATGCACACATCATAAGTTTATCATTCTTATGTGTGGAATTCACTATGATATTGATTTTTGAGCTTATTGAAAAATTTTGTGATGAAAAATGCAATGTTTATGCCCTAGTTTCTTGCATATTTGTTGAATTTTATAGTATTTTGGGTAATTTGAAGGTTGATTCATTTAGGTGATGTGTTGGTCATGAGTTGTAGAATTTTAGAGTTTTTTTTTGTCTAACACTTGTACCATGCTCACATCACTCTACTTGATGCACTAATTTAACCATGCTTAGATTGGCTTGTCGTTCAAATAATTGCACATGCACGAACTTGAGTGAATCTTTAATTATTGCAATTAGAGTATAGTGTTAAAAGCCTAACTATAGAGTGGAGACTTCTAACCTTAAATGACAAATTTGAGCCATCCACATCTTTCTTGGGACTTAAATATTTTATATATCATGTCAGCATTTTTGGTTATTATTTTATAGTTGTACCATGCATATGTTCTTCGTTTTTGTGCATATCTTTAATTTGAGTGACTTTATAATCATCTGGGAACATTGTGTATATTTCGTAAAAGGATTTTAGGCCATCTTTTGAGTTCTTGAACCTTAAATTTTGTCGTGTCTTATATATCATCCCTAGTACTCCATTTTGAGTTTTAAAGTTGCCAATTTAGTTTTAAAACCTAGCGGCTATGGGCTTATTTGGTATTTATAAATCTTGTCCATGAATCTTTTGGTTCGGAATGGGTTTTAGAGAAGCAATAAGCATATAGTGTGTGGGAGAGGATGGAAGCAAAGCTAGCCTCAGAATCCAAAAAACTCTCTCTATCGATAGAACTTCTATTGATAAAAGTGGCTCTATCAATAGACTTTCTATTAATAGAGATGTCCAGCAGAAAAAAAAAAAAAAAGGCGTCATCCACAAAAACTTCTCGCTATCAATAGAGACCCCTTCACTATCAATCTCGAGATTTTGAAATAACTCAGCCTTCCCTCCCCGCTTCTTCATCATTTTTTTCCTAAAAAAACCTCAAACCCGCTGGAATCCTCCACTTTTTCCAACGACCTCTCACCTTCCTCACCATTCCGACAATGTTTCTGACCTTCGATTACAAAAAGACCACCACTATTGGACTCCTCCTGCGATCCTCTACATTTCCATCCAATTGTGTTAGCTTAATTCTTCACTAAAGACAACTCCGGTCACACTCTGGCGACCATCCATCTTTTTCGGTGAACCATTTTTCTCTTCATTTTTAACTTATTCTCCACTGTGCATCCTATTTTACCCATTGTTCTCATTTTTATGCTGCTTTGTATGGATTGTGTTTGGGGACTTGTATGGCTAGAGTTGTTTAGTTATGTTGATTGGAGTAGGGATTATTCATTGCTGTGGGAGAGTGATTGTTGTGTTGTGTGGGGTATTTTAGTGTTGTTGTAAGACACGAGTTTGAGGGGAATTGAAGTGCGAAAAAAAAAATGGCTCGCCAAAAACAAACTGCCAAAGATCAAAGGAAAGGTAAGAAGGCTAGCGAAGATAAAACAGCTTTTATATAGAAAGCCTAACCATCTTAAGGCCCAATGAGGGGAGTAGCCATTAGAGAATTGTCTCCACAGAGACCGAGGAGGTCTATTGTAGCCTATTCAGGCAAAGGCAAGAGGCGGGTATTGGCAAATTCTTCATAAAGCAGCTCCGATTCAGATGAGTTCTTAGAGCCCATTCAGAGGCCAGTGGCTCTCGGTCAGTCTTCAAGACAGCCACTAGCGAGTGCACTTCCTACGAGTTCACATTATGTGGAAGAGAATATAGATAGTGAGCACCCTCAGATTGGTGAGCCTGGTGAGCTGACGAAGATAGGGGAATTTTTTGGATTTACGAATGATGGGAAGAGAGTGAGATTGACTTCTCAGAAAGGCAAAGTCCCTTGGGATCAAGTGCTAGCAAAGAGGAACTTCAATGTAGAAAGGTATGTAGACCCATATGCTTTTCGCCAAAAAGCTAACTTGTACAGATCCTTCAGGATAGAGAGCTTCGTGCATGGTTGAGGAAAGGCAAGGGCTACAAGCCATCCATAGTGAGACAATTTTATGCCACCACCCAGAGAGACGGGCAAAATGATGAGCTTATCAGTGTTGAGGTGGGAGGTCGTATTGTTGAGATCACTCCGGACAACATTGCTAATTATTTGGGGTGTGAGAGGCTTATCTCATCTACAATAGAGTTCCCTTATGGAGGCTATCTGCTGAGAGATTTGAGAGAGTGTGCTAAGATTGTCTGCATTGACCCCAACATCGTCACTCAGTATTTTATGACAGGGACAGGCACGCCATTATTCTGTGATGAACAAGCTGCTCTACGGCAACTTACGAGCGAGGGGTACTGATTCAGAGCTGCCACTAGATGCATTTTAGCTATTGGTGGAGTTTATGAGTGATACTGAGCTCGATATTGCCCTCCTCATCTTCAGCGAGATCCGGACATACATATGGACTCAGCCACGGAGTAATATGTTGTACCCCCATATGATTACGAGCTTTGCATTAGCAGTGGGGGTACTTTTTGATGAGTCAAGCAGATAGGGAGAGGGTCTTATTACTCCCACCACCATTTTTAGGAGCATTTCTAGGAGCATGGCAGCTAGAGTTCTGATTGCTCGCAATCAAAGGCTCTAAATTGATAGTTGTTATACCTAATTGCACGGTAATAGTGAAGTAATTCAATAGGTTTTGCAAAGATAGTCATTTATGTTGTTTTTATTGGCATTGTAGGTTTTTGGCCTTTTGAAGCCCCACTTATGCTCTCTGATGAAGCGCGGTTCGCAGTCGAAGGTTTGGACAGCGTTGAGGGAGCATTGAGCATCAGTTTCAGGCTGTTCTGAGGAATTTTAGGTCATCTATCAATAGGTATATGAGGGTATCGATAGATGACAGCCCCTGTAAATCCAAATTTCTATTTACGAGCAAGACCTATCGATAGGTAATTCTACCTATCGATAGCTGATGGCTTCTGGATCTCCATTTTGGAAAATGTAAATTTGATCTATCGATAGGCGGACCTATGTATCGATAGACGTGGGCTTCTGTT
>JAESVK010000709.1:21461-37669 GCA_017140935.1 Hamamelis virginiana | reverse complement strand
CTGTTCTCTCAACATTTTGGAATCAATTGAAGACCTATCGATAGGGGATGTTGGTATCGATAGATGACAGCCCCTGGTCTCCCAATTCTGGCAGCAATTTCAACATCTATCGATAGCGCATGGTCCATGTATCAATAGATGGCCCCTTCTATTCACTGGCGATTCATCCATTCGAGATCTCTATCGATAGATGTTCTTTAGCTATCGATAGAGATTCATGCTTCGAGCTCCATCGCAGGCCTTCTTCGCAGTCTCTATCGATAGGTTCTTTGCACGCTATCGATAGATGACTGTCTAACCCAATTTTTATGCTTAGTATTCTTGTAATAATCGTGTGAATGAGGGACATTTTGGCCTTTTTGCTCCTTGTCTTTTAGGGGGTATAAATATCAGCTTTTATGGGAGTGAGGACAAGCTTTTTACTTGTCTTATAGCTCATAAAGTAGGTTTTTGTTTTCTTATGCTTTTCTTGCACTTTCTTGGTAGCCAAACACCCCTTAATCTACTCTAAAAAGGCTTACGTTTGACTATAACGTGGAGGAGCATTCAAGGA
This sequence comes from Hamamelis virginiana, assembly GCA_017140935.1. Lineage (NCBI taxonomy): Eukaryota > Viridiplantae > Streptophyta > Magnoliopsida > Saxifragales > Hamamelidaceae > Hamamelis > Hamamelis virginiana. Next base: position 37,116 of record JAESVK010000709.1, on the reverse strand, counting down.
TCGCCGATCTATGACATGGCCGGCTAGGTCACTCGGTGATGGGGTTTGGAGAGGATTTTGGGTGAGGTTTTTCGTCACCATTTTGTAATTAATGTTATTGAATATTGGGATAGATTTGTATTTGGGAGTTTTTGTACTTAAACCTCTTTTACCTTGAAATGTATTAGTTTTCTGTGATTGCTTTTACATTCAAATACAAATGGTGCTTACTTTAATGAATGATTGAGTTAATGATGATGTGATTATTAGCATGGGTTATGCATTATTGTTAAAGTTTTGATAGTCTATGGCTTATGATTAATCGTTATACACTTGATCATTCATATCTTTTTGGATAACCTAATCTTGTAGTTTGGGTTTCCATTATCCCATATTTAATAGCATTTCATATTACAAATGGTGATTACTGTCTTGCCCTAATCCGAACCAACCCCGTTACCTTTCTCCATTTTATCCTACTTTTTAATATAATTCAGTGCGTTCTTAATTTCTAATTACGAGCTTAATCAACCAACCAATCAATCAACTTTGGAATTTCCCTCACTAGTTTAGCTTCTTATAAACTCCTAACTCGATTCAACCATGTTCTTTGTGGACGACCCCCGCACTCCCATTGACTCATCGAATTGAGGTTAACTTTAGCTAGAGTGTGGTCTTATAAATCTTTTAAATCTTGGCGCGTGGCGAGGAATTAACCTCCCTCGCTGAGGCGCGACCAAGTTCATCCTGGGAATGCCTAGAAAAGGCAGAGGGTGGATATGAGCACCAATACAGAGCCACCAGTACCTGATGATACAGCACCACTCGAGACTGCCCCAACTGCTACTTTTTCTGCTCCAACTACTGCTACTACTACTGCTACTACACCTTCGCAACTAGTCGTATCCTCTGCCAGTGTTCGAGAGTTATTACTTCAAATTTTGGAGGGGTAGAGAGCTATTATGGAGACTTAGCAACGTCAGTCTGCACAACTTAGGGTACTGTGGAGAGAACAGAGAGGAGAGACATTGACAAAGGCAGATTTTGCCTTGTTCGAGGACCCACAACCTAATGTTGGAGTTGAGATCCCACCTGGGGATGCTCATGAGTTTGAGGATGATGCCCAGGGTGATAGAGAGGCAGAGATGCGAGCTGAGGTTGTGCAGCAGGATGATATTGGTGGAGGAGTGGATGGTTAAGAGGGTTGTTTATGCAATTGATGGGGATGTTAGTGGTTTTTAGTTAGTTTAATTTGTTTCTGGCTTTTGAATTTTGGGTTTTTTAGTGTTAGTGTAGTTACCTTTTTATTTTGGGTATAGAAGTTAGGTAGGATGGTTTAGGGTAGTCACCTTAGCCATGTACATAGGCTATCCTAATTTTGAATTTCCTTTTCAGTTAAAAACTAAAAACAGTACAAGCTTAATAAAGACCTATTTGATTTCAAATAATGTGCACACTGTTCCTTTATGATTATTTGTTGTTCTGTTATTAAATGTGTATGAATTAAGTAACTGTGCATATATAATCATTCTCATGCATCTTTAATTGGTTAATTGTGAAAGAATGCGATCAGGGAGGATTCACAGCGGAAGACATACAACGAAACTTTTGTAAAACAAAGAATCCTTGCTTCACATTCCAGCAGGAAAACGAAACAACCATAGGATCATGAATATACATCAAGAACAATATTTAAACAAATTAATATACTTACTTGATTGCCTTTTGTTGAAACCTCGAATCGCATCCAAGCTTCAAAGTGTATGAAGCTTCCAAGGTATCCACACGAACCCAAGATTCCTTAAGCTTCTTGCGATTGATCAACGCTTGATCAAAACCAAGCTAGAGAGGGAGAGAGAGAATTCGGCCATGGGAGGGAGATGCATGCTCACGGCCTCCTCTAGGTGATGAATGGCCTCTCTTCTATTAGGGTTTGAGTGTACTTAGTGCTAGCATGCACCCTCACCCTTGTATTTATAGGCAAATACTAGGGTTTCTAAAATTGCAACTTAGTCCTCCTTAATTAACAATTAATTAAAGAGGCCACATAAATTACATAAATTAGAAACTAACCCCTCTCCTAACATAAAGAACTCACTTGTGTCCTTTTGTGTGTGACCCTTTGGGTTCATCCCAACCTAATAGTGGACAGGGACTTTTCAATGTCTCCCAAAATTGAAACTTTTTATTTTAAGGTTCAATTGGAACAATTCCAATTTTGCCCTCATTGATAACACTTTATCAATAGGCCTTCACTGGTCATGAGTGACATCTAACAACATATCATGATGTACCCTAGGTGTGGATGAATAGTAGAACTAAAATGAACCCTTCATGTTACTTAATCATTCATCCCTTAATGTCACTGTTAAGATAATCAGGCATGGTTATTAAGTCAAACCCTATCTTAACAACTTGATATATGTTCTACAAAATACAATTCTCAATAAGATGACCCCATAAAACTCTTTCACAGTTCACCTATCACTATGGCCATAGATTTCAAACTGATAATTATCTTTGTGAACTAACATTGGCATTCTCTCTCATCAAAAATGAAAGTGATGATTCTTTCTTGCGCACTCATTTACCTTCATACATAACCTTACTAGAGCCAATGAGTACTGATTACACCCTGTTGGTTAAGGATGTACGAGATACTATCAAACCCTAGCGACTTATGCAAAAGATAACTATGGTACCTCAGGTCTAAGGATTACCAAATGGACGTAACATAAGAATATTCTTTGACTTAAACTCCATAAGAATATTCTTGCAGATCATGTTCAGTGTACATGTTCTCTAACATGCACCCACAGATTAACTATAGTGTCACTACACTAATAGGAAAAATACCTATATATCTTCCCATTGGAGCTAGTTTAAATCTATTCCACTCTTAATGGTTTATAAATGTTCACTTTAATAAACCTATGAACAGGAACTTTTTCAGAATAAATGTGTATGAGAAATATGAGCCTCCCTATCTCAACAACTTGAGATACATATTTCTCTTATCATTTATTCATGGACCTTATCATATATATATTTAAATATGCATGACAAGTTATACCTTCTAATTAATATAACATAAAATTGATATGCCCTTTAGGATTGGTTTTATGGCAGACCTCTAACAAATTGTGCGTTAATGTAGAGTCTTTGACTTGTACGTATCCATATGGGACTCAGGGTTACAAGCTTTTCATAGTGAATATTCTTTGTGAGTGACCACCAATGTAAGAGTTTGAAGTCGAGGCTCACCAAGGGTTAAAATATGTGCTTTTATTTCTGAAATTGCTATTTACTCAAGTTCACTAGCACTACACATTTGTAGACTTGCTAATTTCTGTTGTGGTAACATTTTATGTATCAATTGGAAGTGCATGTTGTGTAGAGTGCATATGTGGGTGAACGAACTTGATAATTTCGTCTCATAAACTGTGTTAATTAGATTTTGTTTATGTTTAAGACTTCTTGTTTCATGTTTTTCTAGTTTTTGTTAGTTTTGTTTGATTTAATGTTTGTGGGTGTCATTATGTAAACCCTCACGAGACTTCACTCGTCCAATAAAGGTAACTTAGGGGTTTAAAAGGTTTATTGCATGCGCTAAATGCAATTGAAATTCCATGCAAAAGTGGCTTCTAATTTTATAAATAAGTAGTTTAATTGTGGATAGGGTTATAGTTATTTGCTAGAGATTAGCAAAGCCTAAGTTGGGGGGTGTGATTGTTACACAATCATAGTCTATATCTTGAGTTTGCTAAGCTTTATTATGTCATTTAACTATGTAATAATGATTAGTTTAAATCAATTTCAAATAGTAATGTTGAATTTTGTCTTTTGTAGGAAATTAGCTCAAATGCATGGATGTATGGGCATTCGAAAAGGGAGAGCTGTTTGGGCATGGATTTTGGAAAACATTTCAAGGGCAAAAATCATCAGTCTAAAGCTTTGATGTACTAGTACCTGCCACCAAAACATCGTGAAGGATTCAGTGAACGTCTTGAAACGCAGTAACACAAGACAATTCACTGAATGGTTGTTGGCTCTACCGGAGGAGTATTAAATCAACAACGTGTAACTGCTTGTTGTAGAGGAGCTCAACGCTTAGAAGTTTAGAAGTCAAGCACCGAATCTTCTATTCTCTTCACTTACACCTTACACTTCCGCTGAGTCTAACGAGGCTCAAGTGCGGAGCCTTCCACTGTGGACTGAGACTACGCAAAGGTAGAATTAGTGTAGAAGTGAATAGATGCAACAGTGCAGCTTTACTCAAAAGCATCTGGCTATCAATAGAACTTCTACTGATAGACCCTTGTCTATCGACAGACCTTCTATCAATACCTGATCCCATCGATTGCCTCCAGCTTCCATCGATAGAAAGTAGCTTCTAGACTTTGAGCTTAAAAATAAATTTAATGCTCTATCGAAAGACCGAGTATTGTTATCGATAGAATTTCTATCGATAGATCCTTGCCTATCGATAGAGAGCTCGTATTCTGTCAGATTTTGTCATATTTTCTAGGGATTTTACAGTATCTATTGGGCATTTTTGTCCTTTCGCTTGTACTTCTATAAATATGTAGTGATGTAACTCTAGAATCTATCCTAGAATAGTTTTTACCAACTTTAGGTTTTTCTTGTTTTTGTCTTTCTTTTAAGCTTTTCTCTTTTCACTCACTTACCACCATAGCCAAAGCTTGAGGAATCATGGAAGAAGGAGGAATCTCTCTACACTTCATGGCTAACTAAGTTTGGAGCTTGGGTGAGGATAAAGTTTGATTAACTCTTGTATATTTGATCGTGTAAATAACATTCTTCTAGTGTTTTATGTGATTGCATGGTTTAAGAGATTATTATTAATCCTTTCTTTATTGTTAAATTTTGATTAGTATAATTATATTTCCTTGATTGCAATTATATGAACTATGCAATGGTTATTAATTGATGTAAATGTTATATCTAGCATACTTAGACCTTAATAGGATGGGTTGTGAATGCTTTGTATTACAATTCATGCCTTATAAGTTTCTAAGTCTTGGTCACGACTAGGAATAACCTTCCTAGTCGGGAGTGATTAAGGTGCATCACTACCATAATTGATACCATGAAGCGTTTCACAATCACTTTATTCATTCTTTACAGGTGCATCACAACCATGATTGAGTTGTTAGTTTCGATTTCCATCTTCAATAATCCCTCTCATTTTTTTTTAAATTTTTTTAACCTATTTAAGACGATAAATTTGAATCTTAAATGTTATAGAGAATATGAAATAAGGGTGATTTAGTCCTACGTCCTTTAGAATACTTATTTAACCCACTAAATCCAAGCTAAAGTTCTTTAACCCATAAAGTCCTTGATATACTTTTTGGACAAAAATACCCTCCATAATTACATTTTCTTAAAAACTGAATTCATTTTCTTGAAAATAGTTTTCATTTTTTACAAGTAAATGCGTTTTTAAGGTCATTTTCTGTTTTAATTGAAAATGAAAATGAAAATTGCAAAAATTTTCACGAAGTAAACAGGCCTTGTCTCTCATTTTGCAAGGAAAAAAAAAAAGAGGGGACTAGACGGCTAGGGTTTTCATGAATGAAGGGATAGTAATTAGAGGGATTGGCTGGTGAAGATTAATATATAGATGTTAATATATAAGGGTAAAGCTACCTTTTAAAAATTTTAATGGACTTCGAACCATAAGATTTAAAAAGTAAGGAACCTCTTGGGTTAAGGAAAAAAATTTTGGAGCTAATTTTGGGTAGAACTTATTTGAGGGACTTATCACTAATTTACTTATAAAAGAAACCATTCAAATATTTTGGAATAACCAAATAGGTCTTTAGCATTTTGACTATTTTCATAGATGAAAATCCCAATTAAAAGTATTGTAATTAATCTAATTTCCTGCTCAGACATGTAGGGTTTTAAAATATCTATTAGACTCAAGTTTTTTACTAAAATGATTTTCTCATTAGAAATAATTCTCAATCTGACCCAGTTGGAAACATATTTCCCACAATGACCCTCCTACAAAATTATTTTCGACTAAAAAGTCATTTTAGTAAAAAATCTCATTTGACTCCCAGCCACCATACTTACACTTGCTTATCCAGTTGTCGTTCACACGCCCAAACCAATAAAGCAGAAACAAAAGAAAGACGAGAAGCAGTGAGAAAAAAATGGTGGCACACGTGGGAATCATCTCCCTCTCCTCTTGCTACCCTTCTCTGCCTCGTCTCCATCGTCTCTCCTTCGCCAACCACAAGCATTTTGCCAGTAAGTAATATAAAAAAAAAAAAAAAAATCACAATATTTCTGAAATGTATTTTAGAAATATATAGCATTGATATTAACTGTCAGAACGAGTTGTATGAGTTAAACCACCAATGTCTGTTTCCTTAGATACTGTTTTCAGCTTATTGAAGCTAATTCACGGGTTTTAAAAAAGTAGCCATCATTTATGTTATGTTCTTATGAGATTTGTTGTCCATTTTTGTACTTCAAAAATTAACTTTAAATTAATTCAAGCAATAAGGGAGATAATTCACGGGTTTTAGGAGATTACCCATTATTGATTTCATTTTCATGTTCTTATGAGCATTTTTTTATGTGTAATACTGACAATTACAAATATATATATAGTTCCGATCTAGTCGCATATGGTTTTTTTTTTTTTTTTTTTTAATAGTCAGCATGTGCTTATATATCTTATGTAAGCATGAAGGCCATAGATAATTGTAGGATGCATATTTTGAAAAATTGATAGTTGGATTAGATACTGTACTTGTACTTATGAATGTCATGTATGTCGAAAATTACGGTGATCCAATGTCACAATTTCAAAATATAGCTATGAAAAATTGTGATAGCTGAAAACTGTTACTGTTTTCCTCAGTGAAATTTTCAAGAAACTGATTGTTGGATCACTGTGATTTTTGACAGACATGACATGCATAAGTATAGTACGTATTTAATCCAACTGTCAGTTTTTCAAAATATGCATTCCATACTTATCTATGGGCTTCATGCTTATATAAACTTATATAAGCATATGATGACTTGATCATTTCTATATATATATATATAAAATTGAAAAGACGTGTAATGGAGCCAGTTAATGGGGTTCGGGAATTACCCATGTTTGAATTGATAGTGTTGTGGGCTTATTATGAGCTTCATGGGTTTTAAGGGATTGCCCATTGTTGATTTAATGTTCTTATTTTGTACTGTAAATTTACATTTTCAATGTCCTTTTTTCCCCCCTAGTAAATGATTTGAGCTTTAATGAAGCCAGTTCAAGGGTGTTAACAGAAAACCCCATCACGACTAACTGTGGTTCAGTTGGTATTCGAAAGGGCTTCACAAGTGACCTCAGGTTGAGAGGTCTGAAGTTCAAGGCAGTCAAGGTAGAATAGGTTTGGTTTGTTTCAAAGTTATAATATCCTGAAGTTCTTACATGTTCACAATATAAAATTAAAACCTCTCATTGACTTGATGTTTTTATGAGCTTTCTTGCTGCATATTTATTGTGTGAAGAAACTTTTTGATAATTAATTTTTAATTGGTACAAGTAATAATGAAGCCAGTTCGTCCTTTTTAAGAGATTACTCCGTCCCTGATTTGATTTCTTATGCGTTTCTTTGATGTTTATTCTGTACTAATTGTTTTCTGTAGGAATGAAGCCTTTCATGGTAGTCATTGATTTGTTTATATGACCATGTACGTATTAGATTTGCATTTGTAAATTGTAGTAATAATTCCTGTAAGGGCTTTTGTAATTTTGAAACGTAATGGAGCTGATATATTGGATTTAGGAGGTAATCAGATCATGATTTATTGATGTGATGAGCTTTTAGCTATATTTTGTGGTATAAATTTCTACTGGAGAGAGGCTCATGCGGTCATGCTTGAATGGTGTTTACATATTTATGATTTTTGGTTATATGACAGTGGCGGCATTGAGTGATGATCCAATCCGTGAATGGATTCTCTCAGAAGGAAAGGCAACACACATTACAAGAATTAGTCCTATTGGTGGTGGTTGCATCAATCTTGCCAATCGTTATGACACTGATGTTGGTTCCTTCTTTGTCAAAACAAACAGGTTTAGAATTTCATGTCCAGATGATTGAATTTCAATATTTTGACTTTCTAAAGAAATGCACAATTACTTTGATTTTGTGAGGATTTGCTATTGCATTTACTATTTAAATCCTTCTATATCTTATCTGTCAAAGGAAGAAAAGATTTCATACTACTGTAACACTCGATCAGGAGTATTGGACCGTCAATGTTTGAGGGGGAGGCCCTAGGTTTAGGTGCTCTGTATGAAACCAGGTCAATCCGTGTACCTAGGCCTTTTAAGGTGAAGAAGTTCTGAACTTTGTTAAATTTATAGGAGTTTTCTAGTTTCTAAAATTTAATGTTGATGTTGATTGAAGACCTCAAAATGGCCATAAAACCTAAATGAACTTGTTCTTAAGCATTGTAGGTTGGACCACTACCAACGGGTGGTTCGTACATCATTATGGAATTTATTGAATTTGGCGCATCTAGGGGCAATCAGGTGAGGTTGGAGGTGTATATTTTTTAACATGATACAGCGGTAACAATCTGCCAATTTGACTTTTTAATCAATTATTGGTCCTCAGTCTGTTTTAGGGAGGAAGCTTGCTGAAATGCATAAAACTGGGAACTCTCAGAAAGGCTTTGGTTTTGATGTTAACAATACCATTGGAAGGTACAATTTTTATGTTCCTCTCTCTCTCTCTCTCTCTCTCTCTCTCTCTCTCTCTCTCTCGTGTTTGCACATGCTTGCACAAATTTCTCTTAATTCTTTCGAATAACTCTTCACTATGAGGAACTACGGAACATTTACTCTAGTTATATATACCCTTGTTGAGTCCTAATTAATTTCTATATGTTAACTTGCAGTACTCCACAGATAAACACTTGGTCATCAAATTGGATTGAGTTCTTTGGGGAGCACAGATTGGGTTACCAGCTGAAGTTGGCCCTAGACCAATATGGCGATTCAACCATTTATGAAAAAGGTTATCTTGTCCTTGAACCAATAGTTTTTCTTGTTAAATAAGCTTGATTTCAAATATAGAGATGGGAAGACTGACTGTATGATTTCATTTTAGTTTGTGTCGATATGTACAAGTTTACAACTAACAGTTATTTGCTTTCTGCCTTAAGTTTTAGAGCGATAAAGTGACTTGCCTCTTGTCTTTGGCTTTTATCACTATTGCATTAAAATAAATGCATTGCTATGCCAAGTAGTGGTATGATTCTGTATTCCTTTTCCTTTCAGCCTTCTCAGGTGTCAAGTATCAATAACAGGAGTCTAGAATACTCCAGAAACTCACTTCTCAGGGCAATTCAAAAATTTTAATATAAAGAGACACTACCCAAATAATGTTAAGTCTCAATATTATGTGAATATAGAGATGTAAAATATGATTTATTGTGATGTAAGTTAGGAATTAAAGACTTCCTCTATTTCAATTTAGAAATCTTAAAATCAGCCACTTGGAATGCCTACCATATGCTATTGTAAGCTGTTATTATTTTCTGGATATATATTTATTTGAAAAAAAAGAAAAAGAAAAAAAAAAACTGACAAAAATGAATTTCATTTGATATTTGGATCATACTACTTAACAGGACAAAGACTGGTGAAGAATATGGCACCTCTCTTTGAAAATGTGGTGATAGAGCCATGCTTGCTACATGGAGACTTATGGAGTGGGAACATCACCTCTGACAAGAATGGCGAGCCTGTTATACTTGACCCAGCATGTTATTGTAAGTCCAAATTGGTTTATCAATATGTGCTAGTGTAGATCTTAAACGAAAATGTAATTTTGCATTTGACTATTAAAAGCTAGCCCAGACTGCATAGTGTGAGTAGCCTAATTTTAGGAATCTTCATCTTTTTAAGACAGATAAGGTAAATATTGTTCTTGGGATGGTTACTTTGTTCTAAGGAATCACTTACACCAGTGATATAAAGTAATCGTGGAGAAACTACTTTCATGATCTTCAATAAATTGCATCCTAAAATCTAGTGGCCATTTAAAGCCATTTGTTGTGGAACTTGGATTGAAATACACCCCAAAACATACTTTTTTTTCCCTATTGAATTTCATATATCTTCCAGGTTTTTCATCTTCCTGGTCCTATAAAGAAGATGAAAAATGGATGCTTTAATCATTTGGTTAATTTTGAGGAATACAAGTGGGTCTACATACTTAGAGAAGTAAACCCCATAAAAAATATTGGGGTGGAGAGAGTTGAGAGTAGAGGATGTTTACAAATTTCTTTAACTGGGAGGATAACCACACAGGATGGTCGAGAGGGAAAGAGACGACGCTCGATAGAGTTGGCAGGCCTCAATATACCCAGGAAAGTAGACAGGCCAAGAGGTACAAGATGATGCTCTGTCTGAGGTGACGTTAAGTCTGAGATGATTCTCGATCAGAGATGACACTGGGTTTGAGATGACATTCGAGAGAGTAGGCACTTTGAGGTGGCACTTGATTGATTTGAGAGACACAAAATAGCTAAGTGAAGATGAACTTGAGAGTGGAGCTGACCTAAGAAGTGTAATTTTGCTTAAGCAGAGATGAACCTATGAGATGCATGAGTGTGCAGCTCGAGGGGAAGAGCAAGGCAGTCTAAGATTAGAGTGAGGATCTTGGTAGTAAAGGATTCCAGTCCTTCCCCAAAAGGACTAACTCCACCTCACGTTAGAATATGAGGAATCAAAGTATGTGAGCCTCTACCTCACACTCCAAAAGTTGGAGCAACGAGGGACCGAGCAAAATGAGCGGGCCCTGACAATGGTTGATTAGAGCAATAATTTCTCCTTCACACTCAAAGAGTAGTGGTGGATCAAAGCAAAGAAAACATAGCTATTGTCCCAAGTATTAACCCTAGAGAGGGGGGGGGGGGGGGAATAGGGTTTTGGAAACTTTTATAATGCTATTGCCCAAAAAATTTAGAGTTCAATACGATATGGAATGCATAAGTAATCGAGCAATAAAATATATCAAGGAGAGAAGAGTAGAGATATCAAACACAAGGTTATAACGTGGTTTAGCACTCCTTGCCTACGTCCACGCCTTAAGCTCCAAGCTCAAAGGTTCTTAATCCCCTATCACAAGGTCCTTCGAGGTGAAGAAAACCTTTACACTTCAAGAGACACAAACTCGTACAACCAAGCTTGAAATTGAACGCGATATTCAAGCTTCACAAGGGTTAAACCCAAACCGTTCTACACAAAATGAATACAAATAGTTTTTGGTGTACAGGAATGCTTCTTTCAAGCTGAGTAGTACAATTATTGCCTCACACTAGATAGCTTTCAATGTAGAAACTAATAAAGCTCAATGAGAAGACAAGAAATTGCTTGAAAGCTTGAGAGTATTGAATGCTCTTGTTTGTATATCAATAAATATACGTGGTAATCTTCAAATGATGAGGAAAAGGGGTTTAAATAGGCCTTGAAGGCCATATAGCTATTGGGGTACAAAACCCTTCTCATTGGTGGTTGGTGAGAGTATTTAATGCTGATGGAAAGTAGTTGCAAATTATCTCAATCAATCGAGGTTCAGGCTCGATTGCTAGAACTAGCCGTTAGGATTCAAATTTGGCTCGCAAAACCAATCTTGATTGATCGAGTATAAACCCTCAATCACTGGAGCCTAGTCCAGATTCCACAGCCATTGCTAGCAACATTCTCCATTGCTCGAGTAGTACTTTGATCAATCGAGCACTACCTCGATTGCTCGAGGTGTGCAGAAATGAACTACTAAGAGGATTCATGAGCCAAGATCCATTTTACATGATCCTAATCTAATTCTAGGCATTCACTAAGGTCCAGGCAAGTCCAAATAATGTACGAGTAAGTGTAGTAACCAATGGACTATGCTAGGTTCATGAGCTTTATTAATTTTCACAATGAAAGCTATTTTACAAGTAACCTAACACTCAACACCCCATAACAAATAAAGATGACATCAATAAGAGGTCATGAGGTGCAAAAACAATTTCTTGACTTGCATGATGTGTCCTTGAGTTGCTTGAGCTTGCAAATGACTTTATGTACAGTCCATAAGCTTGTTTGGTGTGAAATTGATCCAAGTTGAGCTACAATGTAAGCTTTGTAGTACTTGCACATAAAATAAATTGATTAGACCAACAACTATGATTTATTATCATCAAAACCAATCGTTGAGGGTATGGATTGAGGCCATAAGGCTAACAATAACCTCAGCTATGGAAGGTAATAAGTAGAGTAATAGCCGTATGAGGGGTTATAGAACTCTCTCTCTTAGATATTAGCTCTTGGCTCTCCCTCCTTTCTCTATTTATTGGCCTCTGGTAAAGTTGGCTTCCACTATTGTTCTTCATATTAAGGTGAGGTCTGCGCTTTAGGCCTTAGTACACTTGCCTCTAAGGATCTGTCGGGCAAAAAGCAACCTGCCATCTGATAGAAGGTTTACTTGCTTGTTAGGGCTACCTCTGCAATTTAACAAAGCTGAAGTATTAATGATCATGATTTTCATTAATGGGCCACCTTTCCCATGTGTCATTGACATGTAATCCTCAGCCTTGTCTACACTATGAAGGTTTAAGGCAAAGGTTCCTCACTCGAGGAGATCCATCCACATCTGTGAGTCCTCTAAGTCTCACTCACCTTTTTCCCTTGACACATAGCTACCTCTCATGATTACATTTGTCATAATCTCAATGGTCCATGTGGCACTTTGAGTTGGTCAAATCTCATCATTTTATGATCATAAAACAGAGGGCAGCCCAAGAATTAGAAATTTTGTGTCTTGAATGATAGTAGTAATAATAATTTTGAATGTTACAGTGTGTTTAGTACCTTAATTAAGCATGATCTTATTTGGGAAGCACTACATAAATCATCCGCTCCTGAACTTGTCTACTATCTCTTGTTCTATAGATGGACATAATGAAGCAGAGTTTGGAATGTCATGGTGTGCTGGATTTGGAGGATCCTTCTACAATTCCTATTTTGAGGTATCATCAGTTCCTCTATTCTTTATAAGCATAATCCAAACAGATAAAAGGATCCTTGTACAATTGCTATTTTGAGGTATCATCATTTACCTTATTCTTTTGTGAGCGTAATCTAAAGAAAGAAGCCAAAATATTTTATGAGCATCATCCATCATGTTTTTTGTCTTTCTTATTTCTCATTTCCATGTTTTATTTTAGACCTTCGAGTGGCAGCAATAAACAAATTGTGGAGAAAAAGTTGATGTGAAATGTATATTAAAACTAGTAACCCATTCAACGTTATGATAGAAATTTGGTTAAGGAGCATGTTCGGGTCTATTTTCTCTTCATTATGATAGAAATCTCTCTTACCTCAAATTGGGTTGCACTTTGTCAACCAATAGCCAATCCCATGTCAAAACACCCAACCCAAATCTACCCAAGGTCAAGTTGGAACCCTTTTTAGATTGATTTGAGTTCTATCCTTAATTAATATTAACTCACACCTTAAGGTAGGATGCTTTTTTGTGGTTTTCTATTTCTTTTATTAATATTGTTGTTATTATTATTATTATTACTTCTTTTAACTTTCTTCCTAAGCTTTAGCTTCTGAATTTTCTGTCTTTGATGTGTCTTTTCTCGCTGCTTTTCTAAATTATTTTTTTTTTTCGTTTTCCAGGTGATGCCCAAGCAACCAAACATGGAGAAGAGGAGAGATCTTTATATGTTGTATCATTACTTAAACCATTACAATCTATTCGGTTCTGGCTACAGGTCATCCGCCATGTCTATAATAGATGACTATCTCCGCATGTTGAATGTGTAGACAGTGGTTCCTAGATCCCCCACCATCTCTTGTATAGTATATATATATATATATATATATATATATATATATATATGTTTCATTTTAACATCACAAAGGCTATTTCTGCACGATGCTTCTTGCAGAAGCTCTATAAATTTTTTGTGCTATCTTTTCATTTTTAGCCTGCAACAAATTGAAACAAAAACATGTACAAAGAGCGTGTGTAACCTGAAGTTAAAATAAGTCCAAAGAACATGTGTAATCTGTATAAAAATGATAAAATGTATAATTTGTATTAAATTCAATGACCATTATAATCCATAAAATAAAAAATAAAAAAAAAATAAAAAAAGGGAAAAATTTTAAAATCAAATTCAATAAATTTAGAAAGAAGTTAGCATTACATTTCATCACATTTTAATAATCTTATAAATTATATATCACACATGGTCAAACATTAAATCAATGGAAGTAAAACAATGGGTTGAGTTATTAAATTACCAGTGTTACAATTATTCATAAACATAAGCAAAAACGAAAGTCTCATATTTTTTTGGGCAATCTGACATTATTTTTTAGTGCAACTATCACAAGTCAAACGATCCTAAAATCAAGAATTTAAAGAGAGGGAAAGAGAGAATGTACCTCATTTAAATGTGGGGTAGAGCTCACTACAATGATCTGAAATATAAAAAATAAAAAAATAAAAAAGATATCAAGCCAAATAAATTTTCATGGTTGTTAAAGGTTTAAGGCTCCTCCGTCTCTCTCTTTTTTTTTAAGAACTTATATCAAAATAAAAAACGAACCTAAAAACAAAGCCTTGCAATCATACGAAACCCACCATTTTTACAATCAAACAAACCCATCCATTATGTCATTTTTATGAAAATCAAAATCAATCCAAGAAAAAACAAATCAAAACTTACAATCATACTAATATTTACAAAAATTATACTGTAATAAAACTCCCAATTATCAAACACTAACATTTATCCAAATTCATAAACCTTCAAGATATGGGTTCAAAATCAAAAGGGGGTTTTCCCTCAATATTCCCATAGTTCGCAAAAATTCCCTACATGAACCCATGTTTTCAGAATTTACCAAATTTTTTTTTTTTTTTGGACCAAAATGCCATCATTCACATAACATAATTTCTGCGTTTACATTGAAATCTCAATTTTGTGAATAATCTCTAATCCCCCAAATTGTATATAATTCCCAATTTTAGTAATGTCAAATCACATTAATTATGCCATGATTATATCACAATATAAATCTTTGTGATTTTTTGTATGCTTGATGTATATAAGAACGGTATCTAATGCAACAATGTGTTTTTCAATAATTGCCTTTAAATTAGTCATACGAGTGTCGCTTTATGCAACTTTATGTAAAGTGCACCTTATAATAAACTCATCATCTTATTTTGGCTTAATTACACTTTTGTACCCTGTACTTTGGGATAGTTTTCAATTTATTACCTGTATTTTATTTTTTTCTCAATTTCAATCATGTACTTTGGGGTAATTTCCAATTTGATACATGTGCTTTGTTTTTTTATCAATTTCATACATGTACTTTTAAACATTTTTCAATCAATGCCAAATTGGGGACGACTGTTAATTTTGTTATATTTTGAATAAAAATTGTACACGAATAGTCGTGACTATTCACGAACGGTCGTGACTATTCACGAACGGTCGTGCTTTTTCACGAACGATCGCGCCTTTTCACGAACGGTCGTGACTGTTCTTTAGGGTCGCGTCTATTCATGGTGTCTTTACATAGAGTTGTGTCTATTCATGGTGTCCTTCCATAGAG